>CP092872.1:52225872-52298427 GCA_030710605.1 Cordylochernes scorpioides | reverse complement strand
GAATCCAAGAACTATCAGCCAATTGCTCTCTCCAGCATACTTTGTGAAATAACAGAACGAATTATCCACTCTAGGCTCATAGTCTGGCTCACTAACAATAATAAAATAAACTTCTACCAAACTGCCTATAGATCCCAGCACTGTACGAGTGATCAACTGTTCTACTTCTGTCAATCAATAATAGATTCTTTCCAGGAAAAACCGCCAAAGAAGACCACGGCTATATTCTTTGATATGACCTCAGCTTTTGATCGAATCTGGAGGGAGAAATTACGTGAAAAGCTGCACAACATCGGAGTAAGAGGAGAAACCTTAACCTGGATTGCAGACTTCTTAAGGGGAAGAAGGTTAAAGGTTTGGGTCAATTGAGAATTTTCCAAGGAAGGAAGAACATGGGCTGGTGTACCTCAGGGATCTGTGCTCAGTCCTATACTCTATCTGCTATATATTAACGACATCCATCCTTACCTAACTGAAGACACAAAGCTTGCCTGTTATGCAGATGATATAGCCATATGGCACACAAGTAGCAGCATAGAAAAATCGTAAAAAATACTGAACACATCAATGAGAGGACTGGAGAAGTGGGCAATGGAACTCCAAATGACCATAAACCCAATAAAACCAAACCTATGCGTCTTCTCCACTGACAGGGAAAAAGGCATAAATATAACCACAAAATAAGCATAAACAAACAAATAATTGATAAAATTAGAAATCCTAAATACCTAGGTGTGATACTGCAGTCCTGGATCTTTCCAGTTGGTCTCGAGGACCGCGCCATCACCATCTCCTAAGCGGCGAAGTACGCGATCTACGTATTCATCGTAGATCGCAAAATGCGTGGTGTCGCTGGAGACCCACTGGCGATTCTCCACCAAACTCTGCAGCGCTGGCAGAGGCGCCATATTCATTGTACATAGTGTATATAATGCATATTATCCTTTTTTAAATAGTGCAGACTGTGCACTTTGTATGTATTGACAATATGTCAATAAAATTATTTTAACTGTCATTGATGAGGAATTGGAATTTTGAAAACACATAATTAGCACCTCAAATAGAGCTACCAGAACTCTAAACATTCTGAGATGGCTATGTGGAACAAATTGGGGAGAAAAACCCAGAATTCTCAGAACAACATATATCACCTTAATAAGGCCGATAATGGAATATGCAACACCGGTCTGGGCTCCCTCAAGCTCATCACTAAAAGTAAGACTGGACAGTGTTCTAGCAAAAGCGGCCAAAATAATCACTGGTGCTGTTTCATCCACCAACAATGAGAAAATTCAGAGAGAATGTGTTCTAGACCTACTCGCTTGAAAGCAGAAGATAAAATAAAAACAACTTGGATCGGCACTTCGGAAACGAGGAACCAGAGGACGAGATCTCTCTGACCACTTGTGGTTTGGTGGATCCGCCCTCTTCTGAGAATGAGGTGAAACTGACGGCTTTCAAGTTCGGGAAAAGGAAATCTCCTGGTCCCGAAGGGATCGATAACACGGTCGTGAAAGCCCTGTTAAGAATGCACCCATCACTTCTTGCCAGGTTTTTCAATAGGTGCCTGGACACTGGTACTTTTCCTGAGGCATGGAAGGTTGCCCGAGTAGTGCTTCTCGAAAAGTCTGGTAGAAAGGGTAATTCTCCTAATGATTATCGTCCGCTTTCTTTACTAGTGTGTCTAGGTATGGTCCTGGATAGCCTACTAGCTCAGCGACTGAAGCACTGGCTAGAGAGTAATGAGCTCCTTTCCTCTTTCCAACATGGTTTTAGGGAAGGGAACTCCACAACCACGGCTCTGAACGAGGTGTTAGAGGGGGGTTGAGATGGGCTTAAATAAGGGTGCTTGGGTTCTTCTCTTGGCCCTGGACATTGATGGCGCGTTCAACTCCATGAGCTGGATCAAGCTGATGAAATTTGATGGACATGGGTTGTCCTGATAATTTGTGCAGCTTGGTTCGTGACTTCCTGAGGGATAGACAGATTAGCCTCAGTTTTGGTGGGCGGAAGTTGGAAAGAAACTGTGCTAAGGGTTGCCCCCAGGGCTCTTGCTGCGGACCTATTCTGTGGAATATCCTAGTAAACACCGTTTTCCAGGAGGAGATACCTGAGGGAGCCTGGCTGGTTCTCTATGCTGACGACCAGTTCCTCATCATTGAGTCTGCTTCGAGAGCGAAGGCTGAGAAGTGTGTTGAAGCTTCTCTCCAAATCCTCTCGAACTGGGCCCATGACTCTGGCCTTAAGTTCAATGTCTCCAAAACTAAAGCCCTCAGCTTTAAGCCTAGGGACATAAGAACTAAAAGGAAAGGGATCAAATGGGAGCACAAGCCGGCTATCCGGATGAAAGGACGGAGGGTAGCGTTGGTCAATAGGATGACCATCCTGGGGGTGGTCATTGATGACAAGATGGGTTGGCAGAGGAGATGGTGACGAGAGGCAGGGAGGCGTTGTGCAGGCCTGTCCTAGTTGGCTCTCAACAGGGGGGGGGGGAGAAGGAGGGTACTATTTTTAGGAACCTCTGCCTCTCCTGTGTCGAGCCAATCCTGCTATAACAGGGATCAGAAGGTGGCAAAAACTCTAAAGAGCGTGCAGAGGACAGCGGCACTCAGAATCACAGGGGGATATCGCACTACCAGCAGTGAGGCCTTTTTGGTCCTCGCTGGGCTTATTTCCCTGGGTTTGAAACTAGAGGAGGAGACCATCAGACAGAAGATCTGGGAGAACAGGGAAGATGCCCTGGGACTTGAAGCGGGTGCCCTGGAATGGAAGAGGGACCCAAGGAAGCCTCCGCAGTGGTTGCCAAAGTGGAATTGGAGTCCTGGAGGGCCGACAGGGATTGACACGGAGGTTTTCACTGATGGTAGTAAGTCTGGAACCAATACTGGAGCTGGAGTAGTGATTTTCACTAATGGAGAGCTGATCTTCCAAGAAAGCTTAACACTCAGAGTGGACGAATTGGTCTGTTCAGCCTAGCTGGTTGCGATCAGGGTAGCCCTCAGAGTGTGTGCCGAGAAGAACTTCAGCCCGGACCGCCTCTATTCTGATTGTATGTCGGCCCTCGTCGCCATCAATCTGGTGAAAGGGCAACTCGCGCATCAAATAATACAGGAGCTGGAGATGATAACGCGGGCTCCGGAGCTCCATTGGGTTAGGGGACACAGCCTCATCGAAGGTAATGAGTTCGCAGACAGGCTCGCTAAGGCAGGATGCTTTAGAGGTAGATCACTGAGGACCCCAGTGACCAAGAAAGAAGTTTATAGGAGGATCAGGGGGCACGTCCAGGACTTATGTTTGGACAAATGGAGGAAAGGTGTGAAGGGAGAGAGGTATTCAATTGGGTAACAACACCCAAGTACCTCTGTAAGGTAATGTCCCACAAATTCATTAGGGTAGTTCGGGACATGGGCTCTTCCCCAAGTCTCCACAGATTTAAAATTAAGAGAAACCCTAATTGCGTCTATGAAGAAAGGGATGTGGATGCACGCCACTACGTCTTGGATTGTCCAAGGGTAGTGGGTGTGCAGGAAGAGAGAAGGAGGGCGAGGGGCGCGATCGAGAGTAAGCTGCTGAGAAATCACAGCAAGCTTCTTGAGAAAGCCCACGACGTGGCAGCTGAGCTTTTCCTCAGCTGGACGCAGTAGATAGTTTCCTCTTTTGCTGTGTTTAAAGGCCACCGGTATAGAAATCCTTCCAGACACGTTGTCTGGGAGGTGGTGTTTCCAGGTACAATGTCCAAGCTCTAGCTTGGATACCGTTACTTGGCTTATGAGTTGAACAGAATAGCAGCGAAGGGCATGCTTCGGATGCCGGCTTGTGGACCGAAAGGTCTGGGTGGCCATCTGCTTCTAGGGTGTACCAACTGTGCTTAGGTGGGATTTTCCAGTTCTTGTTTATTTTTGTTTTGGCTACTGTTTCTATTTCTTTAAAAGTAAGTTTATTTTTCTGTAGTAAGGGTTCTTTTGTGCATTTTTTCGCTAGCGCATCATCAGCTTCATTGCCTTCAATGCTAACATGTAAGGGTATCCATTGAAGGTGAATTTTTGGGGTATTGAGAGTTTTTGGAGATAACCAATTATGTTCCTGCTTACTTTGTCTCTAAGTTCCCTTGTGTGACTCAAGTGTTGTATGGCACTTCTACTATCAGTAAGAATCCATATATTGTGATGTTTAGTGTTTCTGATGGATTTTAAGGCTTCATAAATGGCTATAAGTTCGGATCTGAAGACTGAGCAAAAATCTAGTTTCTTCTGTTTATTTTCTCATTGCCATTTGTGGTTTTAATGAGAGAGTCTCTGTCAGTGTGTCCCAACTCGTCTCTGCTACCATCGGTATAGATAGTTATTATATTTTTAGGGATTTTATATTAATTATTTCTAATGATAATTGTTTTAAGTATTCTGGATTTTGGTATTGTTGTTGGTGGGTTCATTTAAAGTGGCATTAAAAATAACATTTTGTTAGTGATTCGCATGGAGATATTTTTTCTGCTAAATAATATTTTTCCACTTTATATTTTAAAAATCCATTTCTTTTGGCCAGGTGGAGAGGGCCTTCATTTTTGAGTCTTATATTGGATTCCCAATTAAGTATGTAATTGAAAGTTCTGTGTTTGTTTTCATAACTCTTGATTTTGTTTATATATTTTGGCAGATTGTAGCTTCTTCTATCCTTTAAGGGCATAATTTCTGCCTCGTAAAGTACAATATTATTAGGGCAGGTATTTCGAAGACCTGTAATAATTCTAGCAGCATTTAGTTGTATCCTTTCCAGTGATTTTAGATTTGTTTCAGATGCTGTACCATAGATTTGATATCCATATTCCAAGATAGGTCTCATTAGAGATGTGTAAGTTAATTTTAGTGTTGTTGCTTCAGCTCCCCACTCTTCCTGAAATACATTTCAAGATTTTTAGTCGGTCTCTTCCTTTTCTAATAACTCCTTCAATATGTTTACTGGAGTAAATGTCTGGATCCAGGGTGTAGCCGAGATATTTAGGATGTTTATTATTTTGCAATTGTTGTTCTTTCAGAAGATTATTTGGTCTTATTTTGTATAGTTTCTTATCGGTAGTAAAAAGACAGGTTTCAGATTTTTGGGGGTTAAATTCTAATTTATGTTTATTAGCAATTTTTTCTAGGTGGAGAAGAGTCTTGTTCAAATCTCTTTCAGCTTTTTTCCAGTTAGTGTTGCTGCTCCATAGAATAATGTCATCAGCGAAAAGTCCAATATTGGTTTTATGTGAAAATCTTTCTACTAAGCCTGCAATAAATAGGGTGAAGAGATTTGGGCTAAGGACTGATCCTTGTGGTAATCCTTGATACAATTTGAAGGTTTTAGATAGAGTGCCATTATATTTGACCCTGATGTATCTATTTTAAGGGAATCATTTATCCAAGTGATAGCTTTTCCATCAATTTTGAAATGTTTGTATAATTTTGTAATTAACTTGTTTTTCCATACCCCTTATCAAAAGCTTGTGTAAGGTCTAAAAAGGCAGCTATTGTGTGGTTAGTTGGTTTTCTGTTTTGTGCATCTTTTACTTTTTGTATGAAAAATAAGATTTTGTCTATTGTCCCATGTCCTTTCCTAAATCCATATTGTTCTTCTGGTAAGAGATATCTTGTGTCGGGGTGGTAGGTGAGTCGTCTGAGTATAATTTTTTTCCATTAATTTTCAGCAAATACTTGTGAGGGAGATAGGTCGGTAGTTTTTTGGGTCATCAGCATAATTGTCAAGTTTTAAAACGGGAATTATTGTTGCATTTTACAGTATTGAGGCAATTTTCCAGTTTTCCAGGAGTTATTGAAAATATTAAGAAGTGTTTCTTTGCCAATTTTGCCCAAGTTTGATATCATTTGGCCATGGATTCCATCTGGCCCAGGAGTCTTGTTTAGGTCAGTGTTTTCTAATGCATAAGCTAGCTCTTTCATATTGATTTTTTTCATGGAAAATATTATGAGTGCTGGTGACATTTTTACAGTCATGAATAATCCTTCGGGCCTTTGTTTCAACCTTGATTTTACTACTTATTTGATATGAATTACCTAAAAGATTGGCAGCAATTTTGTCATTAGTTGCTGGTGTACCATCTGTATTCTTAATCATATTAGTTTTTTCGGTTTGTAACTGGGATCTGTCAATTTGTTTTGCCAAATTCCAAAGTTTTGCATTTGGGTTTCTTGGGTTCAGTTTTTCACAAGTTTGTTTCCATTTTTCCCTTTTCACATTTGCGTATAATCTTTTTATTTTTGCATTCACAATGTTCAGTTCAGTTCTACAATTTGTTTGGTTTTGGGTGCTCTTTTTTGTAGTTCATTTCTTTTAGTTATAAGTGCTTGAATATTTTTTGCCTGGTGTGTATAATTTGGAATCCATTTCTTAATATTACCTCTTGGTATTAAAACTGTGGCTGCTTCAATAATGGTGTTTTCGAAAGATATCCAATTAGCCTTTTTGAAGTTCCAGAATTTTTCTTAATTGAGCTGGTTTTGGTCTTGGTGCTAATTTCTATCAAATTAGGCAAATGATCACTTCCAATACTTTTTAATATTTGCTATTTGCATTTGTGGAAAATGTCAGGATATTAAAAACTTATATCAAGGGCTTGTGCAGTATTATAGCTGTATTAATGATGGGTAGGATTCCCATCATTTAAGCACATGATGACATTGTCGTCAAATATGTTTGAAAGTATTTTGCCTCTTGGGTTTGGCGTGGAACAATCCCCATAGTTGATGTTTGGCATTAAGGTCACCTACAATAAGAGTTGTCTGTAAGAAATTGAGCCATTGTTCCATCGTCAATAAGTGTATTGTTTGGAGGGTGATACATATTGTATATGTTGATGGCTTTGTTTTGATTGAGGTAGACTTTGATATCTTGGGCTTCGAGGTCTAATGTGTTTGAAATATTAACGGCTATGTCCTCATAGTACAAATTCTTGATTAAAAATGCTAGGCCACCCCCTTTAACATCATATACAGATGGATCTTCAGACCTTACCCTGAGTTATGGAGGGGCCGGAATTAACATAATACTGCAAGATAGAACACAGATCAAAATCAAAGAAGGAGCAGGACAGATTTCGTCAAACTTCACTTGTGAACTGACAGCTATCTGGATAGTCCTTGATTTATGCCTTAACCAACCATCCCTGCATCAAGCAGAAGGAAATTTAATATACAGCGACTCCATATCCGCTCTAGAAGCATTTCAGAAGGGCAATACTAAAATCACACAGAAAATACACTCGTTACTTACCCAACTGGAACCATTGGAGAATAACTGCATTCTACAATGGATCCCTGCCCATGCTGGGATCGGGGGTAATGAAATGGCATTTGAATTGGCAAAGGAAGCCAGAAAGTTGAGCCAAAGGAAAGAACAAATGTCATTATTTGACGCTGATTCTTTGTCAAAATACAAGATAATTAAACAATAAATAAGAAAAGATCAAAATGCGAAATATACTCTGAGAGAAAAATGACAGAAACCATAACAAGACTTAGAACAAAACACTATAAAGGAATGACAATACATCCAGATGGCACAATAACCTATAGGGCATGCAACAATTGTCCTGGTGTGGAACTTACACCTACCCACATATTCTCATAGCCAGCAATGGCCGCGGCCTTGCAGACATTTGGCATAGACCCAGAGCAGCAGCTTTACACACCCAAGATAGTGGACATTGCTGCTGCTGTGATGGAGATGCATGGATACATCTGAGGCTCTTTATTAGACACGACAACAACAACGGCATTCCAGAGTAAAATAAATTATCAGAGATAGATACATATTTTTCAAATGAATTAAAATAAATATAATCGATACTGAGAGAGAGTTGAATTAAAAATATTAGGAATTTATTATCTTCGGAAACACAAACCGTATCTAAAATATTATTTTTTTTTGCTACATGTTTTAATTTGCATTTACCTATTTTACATATCTCTGATTGTATTTAAAAATTGTTAACCAATTCTTCCTACTTTTGGCGAAGTGGTGTTTTATTAATTTGTTATTTGTTGTTATTAGGGTTCTTTCCTGGTATTCAAAAAGGAAAAATACGTGTCGATCAGTTATATTTTTCAATTTATCAAACAATTTGGCCGCTGAATCTCTGATTCTGGTAGTGTGCCATCTGGCGAATAAAATTGTAACTAAAATCAATTTCGAATTTTTCATTATTCGCCATAAAAAATCCCATTGCATCCTGAACACAATGGTGTTTACCGCATTGCTCTAGCACAAATATTCGCGGAGTTATTAATTTTTAAAATAGTGCGGGACTTTTGGATCACCCTGTATATAGATATACGTATTACCTGTTGGAAAGAGCATAAATCCCTTTAATAAAAGGTGTTTATCGATAGGTATATTAATTATAGCATTTAAAACTTAGTTTCAAAATCCTGTCTCTCTTTTCAAAAACGTATATTAAAAAAAGGTATATCCTAATCGCTCACATGAACATTTTAGATGGCAAAGCGCCATCTAGAGAAACAAAAACAAACTAAACGCTGATTTATGTTTGTTCCATCATATTTGGCCAACACATTTTCTTAATCAATCAATGAAACCCAACCAGATACACGTTTTCGTAGTATTGGCCATTGTGGTTATAGGTTAAATCCATGCAGACTTGCAGAATGGCATTGAAAGAATCCCCAACTTGCTCCCATTGCCAAGGTGAAGACCAAACCGTGGACCACTTCACCTGCCCAACCTTCCAATACCAAAGATTCCTGACGGCCAACCTCCTAGGGATCACCAACCTAAGTACAGCATCTCTAGAAAATCTCCCAAGAAATGAATCTGCCTGGCGTCACCTCATGAATTGGACTTCCACTGACATAGTAAATAAAACCAAGAAGACATAGATGACAGCCCGGGTAGTTGGTGACTTCTGTACGTGGCTCCAGGAACCTGGGTTACCTAAATAAATAATAATAAAAAGGCCCTCGTCAGCGTGGTGCAGGCTTAACGACCTTAACGACCACATATTTTGTCAAAGAGGTTTACCAAGAAATCAAGAAATGTGTATTTAAGTCCAAATTTGCATAAGTACGCTAAATATGTTAAAAAAGCAAGAAACAAAAGGAAGTCGGGTATTGAATATTAAAATTAAGTACGCTTATTTTCAACAACAAATCCAACAAATAAAAGGTATTCTAATTATAAAACTATTTTAGAGGCGTATTATTCTTTTTAAAATAAAACAATTTCTACTGTCCTTACTGCGATGAAAAAATTAAAGGGAGGGCCTGGCTCATCAGTGGTGAACCCTCTGGGAGGGTTCACCACTGATGAGCCAGGCCCTCCCTTTAATTTTTCATCGCAGTAAGGACAGTAGAAATTGTTTTATTTTAAAAAGAATAATACGCCTCTAAAATAGTTTTATAATTTGATAACAGATGGCGCTCTAGTACATCGTAAAAAAAGGTATTCTCATTGGGACTTTTTCAGAACGCTTTCTGAACAAAATCATATGGCATACTGTTGTATATATATTTTAAGTTTAATTAATAAATTGTTTCCACAGAGTATGTGTGTAATATCACAAGTAAATAGGTGCTAACCGTAAAAGAAAAGTTTCTCTTTGTTTGCTATGTTATAAGTTTCTTTTGTTCTCTCTCTTGTAAATCAATAAAGGTAATGTTTTTTTTTATCTTCTTGGAATCAGTATCTCTAAAAGGTCTGAGCAAATTCAACACATACGTATGGATTTGACTATTAGCTGAAATAAAAACAATCCCTAATATTTTACAGATATGTGGAAGTCATGTTTTAAACATAAAACATATTTCAGGACTACAGCAAACTGTATAGGAACCAACTACCTGAATCCCGTTAGTAACAGTCCGAACAATAAAAGAGCTAATTTCTTAGATCTTATCATAAATTTGAATAATAAACAAATCGCGTTTTCAAAAAAAGAGAAAAAATAAATTTAAAGTAATAAAAAACTAATTTCTATTCAAATACATCGATCAATTGTATTAGAGTTTTTACTTGGGACAATTCATCATAATTTACTGAATAAATAATAAATTTGAATTCATATCTCTTTATCTGAAATATATCGAAACTCTATTAAAATAATTTCTCAGCAAGATATATAATGGCTATATAATACTATAATTGTTATTCTATTGCAATAAATAAATTTTTGAATAATTATTTAATAAAAATATAAAGTTAGAATCTAATTATATATTTCATAAAGGAATAATTCATCAATTTAAATACCAGGCAAATATATATAGTCTCTGTTCATATTTTTAGTTTGGCCGTCGATGATGAGTCACTGCCAGGGTATCCATACGTTGCCCGACGTTTTGGATTATCGTAATGGACCCACTTTTCATTACCGGCTACAATTCGATTCAAAAACCCCTTTCTTTTTCGACGTTGGAGCAGTTGTTCACACGTGAAAAACGGCGTTCGACGTCTCTTGGCTTCAGCTCATACGACACCCAATTTCCGACCTTTCGGATCATTCCTATCTCTTTTAAGCGATGAAAAATGGCTGTTTGAATGACTCCATTGCGTTTGTGTTAGATCTTCATCAAGCCTTGCCTCTAATTATTCACCCCCAAACTTTGGTGGCGCTCCGGGTCTTTCTTCGTCTTCCAAATCAAAATTGCCACTTTTAAACCAGGCAAACAACTTCTGACACGTTCGTTCAGCTAGAGCATGGTCACCATAAAATACGATGACACTCAGCAGCTTTTTCTTCATATTGAAGTAATGAGGTAAAACTCTCCGCACAAACACATTATTTGGTACAAAAGTTGACATTATAGGAGCAAACAGAAACTAGGTTGTTTACACTTCAGAGAAATGAAGGTTACTGAAAATCGAAGCCTTATGATGACGCTTCAAAATGATGGTGTTGCCAGATTAAACAAAGGAATAATAAACTAAGGCGCCTTCTTTATCAAAACCGCACGGACTTATTAATACTCCTTATAAAAAATAAATTATTAGATATTTGGAATTATTTACACAGTTAAAAGTCGAATTTATAAATTTAAAAAGAATGTATAATGCAAGATTTAAATTTAGAGATATTTGTGGCTTTTTTTGCAAAAACCAAAATTAAATTCAAAGCATATACAAATAACACGTATAATCTGATCTAACATTACATTAAATAATATGTCATTGCTAAAAATTACTAATATTAAAAAATTGAGGTTATTATTAATGTAGGATAATCTTTAAACCATTTTTTATTCTATCATTGTGTCAATTCCCATAATTAATCAGCGTCCTACTAAATAAGGATAAAAATAAGCTAGTAGTTTTATAATTGTTAGTTTTTAAATTGTTTTTATAAGAAGGGATTCTCTCGATATCACATAAGTAAAAATTATTTTATGACTCCGGTATATATTCTAAGATAAAGAGCAAACGACGTTAAGAGAAAAAGGCGGGAAATTTATTTAATAAGCAGACGAGAGTGAGATAAACGGCCCCTAATTCTATTTGGGCCAAAAGTCTAAGTGCCAGCACGGAGAATAAACACACAAAGAATGAAATTTACTTAATTTCTTTAAGCAAACTGAATTTAAATTTGCAATGTAATTTTTATTAAATTAGTTTTTTTTTGTGTGTTAAAGAATAGTTTATTTTCTAAACTTAGTTTAAAAACCTCTTTCTACGCGTGAAATGGGCGCTTTAACTTTTTAGACAACTGCTGAGGTTAACTATAATACTATAAGAAACAAATTTAAATATTTAAAATGGAAAATGTTAGAGATTACTAATTTATAAACAAGGAATATATAAATTTATGTATGTAATATATACTGAGTTAATTCTAACTATTGCTACGGAGAAGCAACATTCTCTAAAGTTATATCTTGCCACAAGAAAATTTAAAGGTTTGTTTATTTATTTATTATAAAACACACGCTATATCCTATGTGGATATTTGCGTGTAAATGTTTAAACTATTTTATGTACATAGTTTCAAAATATATATACACTTTATTTCTAGTTTTATAAAAAGAGAGTGAAGAGTTTATTTACACACATATTATCAAAAATGTTTAATTATTGTTAGAATTAACCACTAAATTATTGGTATAAATATAGATTATTAAAAAAAAACTGTACTTATTAAAACTAAAATTTTCATTTCATTAATGTAATTTAGGTCAACAGTAGTTGATATAGGGTCTGCAGAATTGATAAATTTTCTATATTATTCTTTACTGGAAACTATTTGGCTTAAACTGGAACTGTTTATTTGACATTGTTCTCTCAAATCTGTAATAAGTGGGCACCGGATTAAAATATGCTCAGGGTTGTGATCTTCTTGGTCACATAAGCAGATTGAAGAATATATTCTGCCAATTCTGTAAAAGTATGTTTTAAAGTCTCCATGCCCCGTAAAAGGTGAAATAATTATACAAATTATTTACAAGTACAAATTACTTTTACAAATCAATTTACATATGGTTTAAAAATGAAATAACTTTAAATATGCAAATTGTATCTTACTGGCTGACTCTTAACTAAATACTAACTAACAAAGAGAGGGGATAGATACTGTATAACCAGGGTTTTTTGAAGCGCCGAATGCCTACTACTGGAACAACGACAAAACCTAACCAACTTTAGAGAATACGTCCACGCTAGACTAAATTAATCAAATGTTAAAGCATGTGTGATGTGAAATCGATTATAACAAATTAATACTAATTTAATTAATTAAAATCCATTATTTCTAAATCTGAATCTACTCCCCTCTTTTAGGGTCAAATATGATAATATTTTATAAATTATTGAATAGAATAGAAGGATCTTAAAAATAAATTCTGATATCATATTGGGGGTGTTTGTTGCTTGTGTGTGATATAATAATAAATATTTTAAAAATAATCCCACAGAATATATTTTTAAAACTTATAAGACGCGGCGTTATCTCAGTTCGCATTTTCGGTATGAAGTATTGAAGAAGAAACCGATATTTGGAATATATTGCAGGAATTCGAGAACAAAGAGACATCTAGTCGACTAAATATTCAGTTGCTACGAGTAAACAGACATGTACGTATAGCGAATGGAAACATTAAGACGCCAATGTTTCTTTCACACATAAATCAAATTTTTACTATCCTTACTGCGATTAAAATATATTTGGAAGGCTTGGCTCATCAGTTGGTGAACCCTACCAGCGGCTTCGCCAATTTAAACTACCAGACCGCTTCTTAATACTGTATTGGATCATTATGCTTATATATCTACACTGATGGGTGAAATCTTAGAAATGGTATTTAAGTAAACTATGGATATACGCTCTTAGGACAGTAGAATTATATAGGAATATTTGCATCGAGCTAGGCTCTTCCGCAAACAATAAGGTCTTTTTTTTTGCATTGATACAAATTTATATTGTCGCGATGAAAAATAATTAACTAGGCCTTCGAATTACTTTAAATATTTATTTAATGAGTTATATGAGAGATTTTAAATATAAAATAAGAGTTACTATTTACATGAGCCAAATCGACCCAGCCGTTCGAGCAAGAGGGGAGAACTGAGATATATCCTCCTTCCACGTGACGCCACTGTTTACCCCGACCGGTCGGTCCAGATAAGGGGGAATACCAAGAAACTCTGTCCTCCTGACATCACTCCCTCCACAAGAGAAACAGCGTCCCGCTGTTTACTAGTCGGTCACATGACCTTGGGCAATCTGTTCTTGGACTTCAGGGTCGTGGTAGGGCTTCATTCTCACTACATGGACGATATCTTGGGTTTTTCGTCTTCTCCTAGTATTCGTCACGCCTTCTACTTGATAATTTACACTCGATATTTTTCTGATCACTCGATAGGGTCCGAAATATCTCTTCAATAACTTCTCCGATAAGCCAACGGTACGGACTGGGGTGAACACCCACACCAAATCACCTTCCTTGTACGTCACCTCCTGATGCTTCTTGTCGTAGCGTTCTTTGTCTTTGCTCTGAGCCTGCAGGATGTTGAGACGGGCTAACATTCGTGCGTCCTCAGCGTTGGTCACAAGATGGCCCACATAATCTTCTGCAGTTCCTGCCGGCTGGTACGGCAGTATAGAATCCAGCGGTGTTTCAACTTCTCGGCCGTGGACGAGGAAGAACGGGCTGTATCCTGTTGTCTCTTGTCGAGCGGTATTGTAGGCGAAGGTCACATATGGTAGGATGTTGTCCCAATTTTTCTGATCAACGTCAACATACATCGAGATCATGTCAGTCAGGGTCTTGTTAAGTCTTTCTGTCAAACCATTCGTTTGAGGGTGGTATGCCGTGGTGAATCTGTGAATTGTTCCGTTTAGATTATTTATTTCTCGTATGGTCTGAGACATGAAATTTCTTCCTCTGTCCGTGATGATTTCCCGAGGAGCGCCGTGCTTGAGTATGACGTCTTCAATAAGGAAGGTTGCTAATTCAGTAGCCTCCGCTGTTGCCGCGGCCTTTGTTATCGCAAATCTGGTGAGATAATCAGTCGCGACTATTATCCATCTATTTCCCGTGTGAGATATGGGAAATCTTCCCAGATAATCAATTCCTATCTTTTGAAAAGGCGAGGTCGTTGGAGGTATTGGGACTAGTAGTCCAGGAGGTTTCTGAGGCACGCCCTTCCTTCGCTGGCATTCTTTACAATGAGCAATGTATTGGGAAACTGTCCTATAAAGTCCAGGCCAATAGAATCTCTTTCTAACGCGGTCATAGGTTTTGGCAAATCCCAAATGACCGGCCATTGGAGTGTCGTGGACATCTTTAAGAATTTCGTGCCTCATTTGTTTTGGGACTACTAGCAGCCATGGTTTGCCCTCAGGGTCGTAATTTTTCTTATAGAGAACGCCTCCAATCATCTGATACCCTTTTAAATTTTCATTTGCAAGTTTTTCACGGATCCCAACCAAATGAGGGTCTTTACTTTGTTCTTCTGCAATGTCTTGGATGGAAGTAATGTGCCCTTCTATCTCTGCGGTGTCAGCCAAGGGGCTTCTTGACAAACAGTCAGCGTCTTTATGCTTGCGTCCGCTTTTGTAAACGATGTTTATGTCGTATTCTTGTAGTTTGAGAGCCCAACGAGCTAAGCGGCCGGATGGATCTTTCAAGCCTACCAGCCAACATAGCGAGTGATGGTCGGTAACCACAGTAAAGGGTCTGCCATATAGGTACGGGCGGAATTTACCAAGGGCCCAAACAACTGCGAGGCATTCTTTTTCTGTAGTGGAATAATTCTTTTCCGCTTTGGTTAGTGTTCGTGAGGCATAGGCTATAGGTCTCTCCGCGTCATTCTGGATTTGAACAAGAACTGCCCCTAAACCATAGCCGCTTGCATCAGTATGGACATGAGTTTCCGCACCTTCTATGAAATGTCCTAACACAGGCGAAGATCCCAATTCCTGTTTGAGAATCCGGAAAGATTCATCTTTTTCTTCGCCCCAAATGAATATTTCATCTTTCTTTAAAAGGCTATTCAAGGGTCGAGACTTGTTAGCATAACTTTTGATGAAGCGTCTATAGTATGAACTTAACCCAAGAAAACTTCTGGTCTCACTGATATTACGGGGTTTTGGAAAGTGGACAATGGCTTTCACTTTTTCTGGGTCTGGCTGCGTTTCAAATTCCTTAACGACGTGCCCGAGGATAGTTATTTGTCTCGAGGCGAAATGACACTTTTTATAATTCAGGCACAGTCCGGCCTGCTGAATGCATCTCAAAACTTTGTATAAACGTGTTAAATGTTCTTTAAAGGTCGATCCATAGACTACAATGTCGTCTAAGTAGCATAAACACATGTCCCATTTCAATCCCCGTAGGACGTTGTCTATCATTCGCTCGAAAGTTGCTGGTGCATTACATAGACCAAATGGCATTACATTAAATTCATAAAGCCCATCTGGAGTGATAAATGCCGTTTTCTCCCGGTCCTTATCGTCTACTTCGATTTGCCAGTAACCCGATCTCATATCCATAGTGGAGAAGTACCTGGATCCAGAGAGGGTGTCCAGCGCGTCATCGATACGAGGGAGAGGGTAAACATCTTTCTTTGTAATTTTATTTAGACGACGATAGTCGACACAGAATCTCAACGAGCCGTCCTTCTTCCTCACTAATATAACGGGAGAGGCCCATGGACTTGATGATGGCCGGATGATTTTAGTCTCCATCATTTTCTCTACTTCACTCTGAATGACACGTCTTTCGGCGGGAGACACTCTATAAGGACGCTGTCTGACAGGCGGATAATCACTCGTATCGATTTTATGTTTTATTTCGCCAGAGACAGGGAAGCTCTTTTTCTCAAAGTCGAATATATCAGAAAACTCATTTAGGCACGTGAGTAATCTGTTTTTCTTTGTTTCCTCCAAATCAGTAGAAATCATTGAAATTAAACATTCTCTCACATCTGGGGAAGTTACTTCGTCTTTTCCAGCTATTTCAGAACAAGCGT
This sequence comes from Cordylochernes scorpioides, assembly GCA_030710605.1. NCBI lineage: Eukaryota > Metazoa > Arthropoda > Arachnida > Pseudoscorpiones > Chernetidae > Cordylochernes > Cordylochernes scorpioides. Next base: position 52,281,960 of record CP092872.1, on the reverse strand, counting down.
CAAGATTAGATATGCTCCCTACTTCTAGATCTTGCATTGTTCCTATCTTCATGTCCGAAGGTATCACTTGAGACTGGTGAGTACTGTTAGTCACCCACAACACCGCTCTGCCATGTAAGAACCTAACGAGGGAAGAGGGAATAAAAAGTCCTTTTTCCAACTGCAGGCGTTTGGAACCTGTAACGACTACATCTCTGCTGCCAAATACATCCTGGCTGGTGACAACAATCTTGCCAAAAGATTTCGGCGGTATGACACAGTCCATAGCAGCACAAAGTTTCAGGTCTTTCCATTCGTAGGATTTTTCAGCTTCGCTTAAATACAATTTGTTTTCCCCACAATCTATAATGGCATCTGTGGCTTTGAAGAAATCCCAGCCCAGTATAACATCGTGGCTACATTCAGCGGCTACTACAAAATCAAAAATAATATCGAGTCCTTTGATTTGAACTTCTAAAGAGCACTTACCAAGGGTCACGATAGGCTTCTTGTCCGCGGCTCTTAGAAGTGGTCCATTTTCTTTAAAAACTGGGGCCTTTATAGAACGTCTGAAAGCTTCAGAAATTACTGAGTAATCAGCGCCGGAGTCCACAAGAGCTTGTACATTTCGTCCTTGTATGTTGACAGATATCCAGTTCTTTTCCATTGTAGCGGCTATACGGCAGGGAGGATTTTCGTCTGTGGCGGCCACACCTCCAGAGGGCGCGCCATCTAGTTTTCCTCACTGCGGCGACTGGGTGAGCGGCTGGGACGGCGAGCAGGGGATTGTGAGGTTCTTCTGGGAGCTTGGAATCTTCCGCGGTGGGGATATGGCGACGGGTTTCTAAATCTTCCTTGGGATAGTTCGCTTCCTGATTCGCCCATGGTGTAATTTTCCGTTCTTGGTCTTCCGAAATCGACTGTTTCTCTTCCAAGTCTGGCATCCGCAAAAGCTTGACGTCTGTCTCTGCAATAACGTGCAACGTGGCCAGGGCGCCCACAGTGGAAGCAGATCGGTCTGTCATCTTCAGTACGCCACTGAGTCCTTTGATTATTTGGTGGCCCTTCGGTTCTTCGTCGGTAACCTTGATCGTTCTGGGGGAGGTATTGTCGCCGAGGGCGGAAGCTCTCGGGCTGACGAGGGGCAGAGATAGGAGCCAACGTTTGCTGGATTTCACTACGGATGACATCCCGTAGGTCGGGAGATGGAGTGTCGATATCCTGGGCGGCAAATGTAGAAGGAGGAGCCATAAACTTCTGCACCTCCTCTCTTACTATTCTTCTAATCAGGGCTTCTAGGTTCTCAGGTTCAGCGGTCGAGATGGTGGTAACATTGGGCAGTCGGTTGAACCTGGGCGGTGCAACACGCATCCTCTTGAATGCCTCGAATCGGCGGCAGAACGCAACAAATTGGTCCACCGTGCTGATGTCCTTCCCAACAAGTGCCTGATACACTTCCTCCGCTACGCCTTTAATCAGGTGGCTCACCTTTTCTCCTTCCGACATTCTGGGGTTGCTCTGTTTACAAAGAAGGAGGACTTCTTGTATGTAGCTCTCGACGTTTTCCCCACTCGTCTGCGCTCTAGTTCGAAGAATGTTCTCGGCTTTTCTAGCCGTGTCTTCCTTGTTCCCAAATATTTCACAAAACTTTATCTTAAATTCCTCCCACGAATTCAAGATTTCCTCGAAGTTTTCGAACCAGCACTTCGCTGTGCCAGTGAGGTAGAAGATGACGTTGGCCAGACACATGGAGTCATCCCACTTGTTGTAACGTGCCACACGCTGGAAGTCGCTCAGCCAACGCTGCGAATCTTCCCCACGTTCCCCCGAGAAGACAGTGGGATCTCTCCACCGATGGCAGAATGGTCGGTTTTCTTCTCTTTCCATTTTCTTCCGAGCGGGAAATGCAAGCACTGTAGATAGCTCTGGTTGCAATCCTTGAAGGCGACGACTTCGTCTGGTGACTGTCTCGTTACCCGGCGTCTCCACCACAATTGTCGCGATGAAAAATAATTAACTAGGCCTTCGAATTACTTTAAATATTTATTTAATGAGTTATATGAGAGATTTTAAATATAAAATAAGAGTTACTATTTACATGAGCCAAATCGACCCAGCCGTTCGAGCAAGAGGGGAGAACTGAGATATATCCTCCTTCCACGTGACGCCACTGTTTACCCCGACCGGTCGGTCCAGATAAGGGGGAATACCAGGAAACTCTGTCCTCCTGACAATATTGAACAAAACATATATACAATGTTAGTGTAGAATGCTATAATATTGTGTAAGCTTATATAATACTTCTAAAAATAATTAGGAAAAAAATAAATCTAGATAGAATAGGTTTTTATATATTTAAGGTTTAAGAAGTGATTTTTATGCTTAGAACCAAATTTTTGTTCTTCACCAGACTCATGATGGCGCTTCGGCAGTTACGCGCCATAGAAGCAGCACATAAGAGATAGAGAGAAAAACAGAAGGATTGAAGATAGAATAGAAAAAAAAAAAGAGACATAACAATGATAAAACATTTTAATCAAACTAATAAAATGTGAAGACACAGAGAAGGTAATTTTATAATTAGAATATTGAATTTCAAATTGTTTTAATTGAAATTCCTTGAATACATTAGTGATAGCATGTTATTGATTTGAAATGTTTTCATTTAATGAAAACCTAATTGTTCAACCGGGGTGTAAAGAGATTAGTAGTAGGCCGGGTTTTGTCAAAAGTAAACCTGGTGATTGTTTAGACCTTTCTTACAATTGATTATCATTTCAATTACTTATACGTTGGACAAAAAATATTGATATAGGAAAATCTAAATCCAATATACGTAAGCGTGTTATTCGTTTATTCTTACCACATTCAAAATCATAACTATAGATGTATATAACCAAAATGAGGTTATGATACGTTATGAGCACAATTATTGGAATTCCTTTCGTGTGTAAAACTGAGGTGTATTTATATCAGGTTCCAAGTATACACAATGGCTGATATCCTCTGAGAATATGAAATCATATTTTATTTGTATCAATATTTTGATAATTACTTACCATGATTATCACACACATACAGCTTTATTAAGACCATCGGTCTTATACAGATTCACCACAGGAAGGAAGCATAGATGGAGCTCCTATACTCCAGGCAGCGCAGAACCCAACAGCCTCCAGGTCCGACGCATGTCCAATTACCATTGATTATCGTGGTCAGCAAAGGTTTGATTGTTGGAAATTTAAAGGAATTTTGTCAACAATTAATATAATAAACCAATTATTTAAATATACTGGGCAAAGAAATAATTGAATATATCTTAATATATCTTTAATTTATAAGCTTCCTGAGAAGTAAATGTTGTGTTGTGCCCGTTGATTTGTCAATAATCCACTCTGAGTCGTCGAAGCTTCCTAGGTACCGGTTTTATTTATATCCAGTTCCGGAATATAAGTCGCACATCACCCCCCCGCGAGGCGCGAAGTGGCGTGAGGATTCTCGCCTGAACCCTCAACATCTCCCCCAAAAAGTTTAGAGGAGGTTAGCGCTGGACACGCTTGTATCTTCTCCCATACCGCGACATTTTCCCAGGTGAGGGAGACAGCTGCTTCATCTCTGGAGCGATTGCTGTCTGCTGTTGTAGCTCCTCTGCAGGCAGTTCATTTCTCGGAGTTTCCTCCGTTTCAGCGGGGAGTTGACTGTCAGGAGATGTCCCACTGGGGTCGACCTGTTGTTGGGAAGAAGTCAGAAAAAGAGAGTTCCACCTGTAGGTCCCTACAGGAGTTTCCACGATGTATGAACGGGGCGTTGAAGCCTTCTCGATGACACTTCCCCACGCTCTCATTAGTAAGCCGTTCTCTTCCCCTATCTCGTCGCGAACATCGTAGAACGAGCGTTCTAAGGGAGAGATCTGACATTTGGCAGGCCAACCGTTTTTAGAATAAAATGCCATATTTAGAAGGGTAGGCTTCAGCTTCTGGTTGAGGGCTATTTTGGCAAGTCTGTCGTCTGTCGTGGATTGATGCAGGACGATGTTACGCACAAAATGTTCAACTTCTTCCTGGAGCTTTTTATTCTCGGGAAGATGACCTGGAAGTGGTTGTCTTGATAGGGCATCAGCGGTGATTAGGTCCTTCCCTGGTGTATAAAAGATATGAAACGAGAACTGTAGCATCCTCATACGGTACCGTTGAAGCCTTGGCGTTAGATCATTCAGATCTTCAGTGGTGAAGATGGGGACTGAGGGTTTGTGATCTGTTTCGATGAGGAGGGTTTTTCCCACCACAAAGTCCTTGAAGCGCTCACACGCCCATGTGATTGCAAGGGCTTCCTTCTCTATTTGAGCGTATCCCTGCTCTGTCTTCGTCAACGTTCGTGATGCAAAGGCCACTGGGCGCCACTCGTTGGCTTCATGCTCTTGCTTGAGGACAGCTCCCAGGCCATACGATGATGCATCGGCTGAGACCATGGTCTTCTTAGAGATGTCAAAGCTTGCCAGAACTCGATCACTGGCCAGAACATCTTTGACTTTCTCGAACGCCTTTTTCTGTGGTGAGCCCCAGATGAAACTCACATCTTTCTTTCTTAGGTCGTTTAACGGCTTTGTGATTTCCGCTAGATTTGGAACAAAGCGGCCTAGGAAATTGACCATGCCCATAAAACGTTGCACCTCGTGCAAGTCAGCTGGCGGTTCCATATTGGCGATGGCTTTGACTTTCTTTTCGTCCGCCTTGATACCGTGTTCGTCGATGTAATGTCCCAAGAATGTTACGTTGCTTACACCGAACTAGCACTTTTCTTTGTTAAGAGTAATCCCTGAGTTCTTCAGGCGTCTCAAAACTTCGCGTAGTGTCTCGTCATGCTCTTCCTTTCTCTTTGCGAAAATGAGGATGTCATCCATGTGACCGATTACCCCATTGATTCCGCGTAGGATAGCAGACATACGTTTCTAGAAGTGTTCTGGAGCGCTGAAAATCCCAAAGGGAAGCCTTTTGAATTTATATCTGCCAAAGGGCGTAATGAAAGTCGTCAGCGTTTGGCTTTCTTTAGAGAGTTTAATCTGCCAAAATCCGCTGTTAGCATCCAGCTTGGAAAATATTTTGGCCCCGTTGAGTTGAGCTAGTTCATGTTCAAGGACAGGAAGCGGGTGAAGCTCACGTTCCACACTCAGGTTAAGCCACGACAAGTCTACACAGATCCTGATTTTCCCGTTTGGCTTTCCAGCTAGGACGATCGGTGCGCACCACTCCGTTGGCTCATCAACTGGTTCGATGACTTCTTGAGCCACCATCGCATCCAATTGCTCTTTTAACTTCGGCATGAGCGGAATAGGTACTCGTCTTGAGACTGGTACGAAGAAGGGCTTGGCACCTTCCTTCAAATAGCTTAGGGAACTCTCGTTCAGGATTGACATCCGTTGTTCCGTTGATGACAAGATCAATTCGTCTGACGAGTTGGAGGTCTTCACAGGCCCCGACACCCAGCAGAGGTTGCTCCAAATGGTGGACCTTCATTTCACGTGTGCTAGCTCGGAGCTTCGCCACGAAGGTCCCAGCATTCTCCCATCTTTGGTTAGCGGCCGCCATCAGTTGACCGTCGGTAGGCGTCAGTTGGACGTTGCTGAAATACCGCTTGTACAAGGAAAATGGCATCAGTGTCACATCCGAGCCCGGATCCAACTTGAAGTGGATTGCAGTGCCGTTGACTCTTACTGTTGACTCCCACCTGCTCTTTCTGCTTCCCAGCGTAGGCTCGCGGACAGCATATACAAATGAGACCTTCTCCTGCGCTTGGGTTTCCTCAGAGGATATGGCGTTCACCTCATTGTTTTTTCTTCGACAGAGATTAGTGTAATGGCCCTTTTTCCCGAACTTTCCACAGACTTTGTCCTTATCTGGGCACTTATCTCTGTAACGATAATGATGTTTGGTAGTCCCACAGTTAAAGCAAGTTGGGAATTTTTTTCCTTCGTCTGTTTCCTTGGCACTGTCTGTCTAGACCAGTGATTCTCAACCTTTTTTTTGTTGCGGCATTATTTTAAAGATTTGAAAATTTGGCGGCACAATTTTAGAATTTCGCGGCACACTTTTGCTAACTTGAATGCAAGAAAATTCAAATTATGTATCAATATTTCTATGCAAAATATAAGTAATATACATCTCTAACATTCAATTTGCTAATTTCGTTATTTTAAAAAGTAAAAAAATGAAAAAGAAAAAAGAAAAACCAATACAAACGTGAACATAATCATATGACTAAAATTCGGCGGCACATTTTTAGAATTTCGCGGCACACAAAATTACCGCGACACATTGGTTGAGAATCACTGGTCTAGACGTTGATCTGCCATTGTCCTTGCCATGACCTGATGCTTTAGGCTTCTGCTTGGCCACTTTCCGCGTTGTGTTGACCTGCGATGTAGAAAGGTTAAGATCCTGTTGTTCATATATCACAGCTTCCCACCGACGGGCGATTTCGACTGCCTAAGCCAAGGTCAGGTTTTCGTTTAGCATCAGTTTCTCCGACAACTTCCTATCTTTTACTCCAAGCACTATACGATCACGAATAAGCTCCTCGCGCAGATTAGCGTATTCGCAGTGCTCAGATATTCTGTGAAAAACTGTTACAAATTCCTCAATGATTTCTTCCGGCCGTTGACTCCTTAATCCGAACAAAGCCCGCTCATACACCATGTTGCGTTTGCAAATAAAGTGGTTGTCGAACGCTTCAATGAATTTGTCGAAGTTATTTGCGTCATCTGCTGAGAGATTGAACGCAGAGAGGATTTCCTCAGCCCTCTCCCCCATAAGATAAATCAATGTTGTGATCTGATATTCTTGTTGCTTGGCGTTCAAGTTGGAGAGAAGTCTGTATCGAGAAAATCGCTGTTTCCAGATTGGCCAATTCTTGGCGTCGAAACTGAAGTTAGGAGGCGGAAGGAATGAATTTGATTTCATGTCAGGTTTGATTGTACAAGAGTGGAATTAACTAAAAAGGCACTTACTTGGGCTCTTCACGATCCCGGCGCTGCCACCATGTTGTGTTGTGCCCGTTGATTTGTCAATAATCCACTCTGAGTCGTCGAAGCTTCCTAGGTACCGGTTTTATTTATATCCAGTCCCGGAACATAAGTCGCACATCAGGATTCTCGCCTGAACCCTCAACAGTAAATATTTTAGTTATCTATATATATAAAAATGGATGTTTGTTGGTCCGTTGGTCCGTTCGTCAGTGATAATCTTCTACATCGCTCAACCAATCGTGATGAAACTCTGGGAAGATGTTTAGTATACTACCGGGATGGTTTCTGGCTAATTACTCTATAGAAATAACCTTTCATTGCATTTTTATTTACAATAAAACGTAAATTCACTCGCAATCAGCGCCCCCTCGCGGCAGACGTGTGGCCTGAAATAGCCTCGCATGAGCTTATTTGTAACGTCAAGCTTAGCCTATAGGTTAGGTACACAGCTTCGTACCCCCGCAACCTAGGTTCGAGGCTCAGCGTGGGTGTTTTTTTTTTCATATCATTTATATAATTGTAGCAAATTATTAAAAATATTATTTTATTTAAAATGTAGGCTTTTTAAAATAAAAATTTACATAAACAATTTTTTAATAATATTTGTAACAAACCTAGGTTCGAGGCTCAGCGTGGGTGTCTTTTTTTCTTTTCATTTCTTTTAGATTATTGTAGCAAGGTCTGTTTTTACAGCATTATTATATTTTGCTTGGTTTATTTTAAATATGTTTGTTATGAAGGCTCTATGTAATACTATTTAGAGCACATTTTACATTTTAAACACCTAAGCCCCCCTCTTTTTAATATTGTAGCAAAGTATTAAAAGTATCTATATATATAAAAATGGATGTTTGTTGGTCCGTTGGTCCGTTGGTCCGTCCGTCCGTTCGTCAGTGATAATCTTCTACATCGCTCAACCAATCGTGATGAAACTCTTGGAAGATGTTTAGCATACTACTGGGATGGTTTCTGGCTAATTACTCTTTAGAAATAACCTTTCGTTGCATTTTTATTTACAATAAAACGTAAATTCACTCGCAATCAGCGCCCCCTCGCGGTAGACGTGTGGCCTTAAATAGCCTCGCATGAGGTTATTTGTAACGTCAAGCTTAGCCTATAGGTTAGGTACACAGCTTCGTACCCCCGCAACCTAGGTTCGAGGCTCAGCGTGGGTGTTTTTTTTTTTTTTTTTCATTTATTTTATATTATTGTAGCAAATTATTAAAAATATTGTTTTATTTAAAATGTAGGCTTTTTAAAAAAAATTAACATAAACAATTTTTTAATAATATTTGTAACAAACCTAGGTTCGAGGCTCAGCGTGGTTGTCTTTTTTTATTTCCATTTATTTTATATTATTGTAGCAAGGTCTGTTTTTACAGCATTATTATATTTTGGTTGGTTTATTTTAAATATGTTTGTTATGAAGGCTCTATGTAATACTATTTAGAGCACATTTTACATTTTAAACACCTAAGCCCCCCTCTTTTTAATATTGTAACAAAGTATTAAAAGTATTATTTTATTTTTGATGTTTGCCATGAAACTTTGGGGAGTTGTTTAGTATACTACCAGGACGATTTCTGGCGAATTATTTTAGAATAATATTTATAACAATAATTATAGCGAAATTAAGATATAGTGATTATATTCTGTGTTTGTGCATATATAAATATTTTACAGAAAATGTGAGAACGTTCTATTAGAATATCTCGAAAACACAAAAACAATACATATAAACGAGTTCACTGACATTTATTAATGCAGTGATTATAATCGATGATTACAATGAAGGGCTATATTATCTATATATATAAAAATCACTTTCAAATTTTAACGTAACGTTCCATTCTCAATCCCGTAGGGCTTTAGATCGGCTAACACATTTTTCTCTTCATAAGTGAATATTAACTTTACTGTACTGAATAGTTTAGTATAATGTTAATTTAACATATTACAATTTAGCCACAGCAACGCGTGGCCGGGTTCGCTAGTATTTTTATATATCATTAGAAGGCAAAAAGAAAAATAAACAAGGAATATTATTAATTACTAGCGGATGTACCCGGCTTCGCCCGGGTTTTACCCGAGTAAAGGTTTGTCTAACGAACATTTGTTAAAACAATTCTCTATAAACTTATAAAAAAAAAAAAAAAGATGTGATAAGGCATCCTGTCGACTCTCGCTATAACTGTGGTAACCGAGGGTCAAACCATTAGTAACCGAGAGGGGCAGTCAGGGCGTGGAGAGTTTTCCAGTACCTCTCTGCATCTTGGAAGACCTTTAAAATTCTCACAGAGTACAGGCAGTCGTGGTCGAGGCAGAGTGGAAAGCTTGGGAATGTCCACACACAAAAAACGAAGAGACACAGCTGTAGTAGGAAAGTTCCATGAACAGATAGGAGTCGAGCTAAGAGCAAGATGGAGTTAGAAGAAGTTCTTACTGTTTTACATAGCGATGAGGTGGTCCTGACTGCAAACAACAAGGGCTCACGCCGAGGTTTTTTATATACCATTCCCGAGGAGGGGGGGGTGGGAGAGTTTGGACTTTGAACGTCTGCGGCTTTCTGCACCCTTTGACCTCGATGGCAACGACTTGCCAGGGTTGTTGGATTTCTCTCTCGATTTTAGACGTTTTTGAACTTCTCAATCTTGCTTTAACTCAGCTCTTAATCTATTACATAGATTTATTTATTCATCCTCAGTTTGTACAAAGTACATTACATATGGTGATGCAATGACACATGTCAATCATGCGTATAATTATTTATAGATGTGTTTCTATATACAACATGACAATCTTGTTATAAGTATTATACAATATAGGCTTGTTTGTTTGAATTACTATACAGATATATTTTGATAATTTGAAACTCATAAATTTGAATTTCTCGATAAAGTGAACATTTTTTCCCGGTCCCTGTGTGCCGTGTCATCCTGAATTTTGTCTTTCCTAATTTTCTACATTACAAAATCATAGTTTTATCTAGTGAACATTTTTTCCTGGTCCCATGAAAAATACCCGATAAGTTGAATAGAATCAATATTAATTGGTTCCCTCGATAATTGGAAGTTAAAGGAATAGTATCTTTGCCTTGGAATTGTATCATTATTCTTGTCTCAAATAAATTGCCGTGTCATCCTGAATTTTGTCTTTCCTAATTTTATACTGTGACGGTGTTTGGACCCACCGCCCATTTTGAACGGCCTTTCAACCACCTCTGCCGGCGGTGACGCGGCGGTGGTGGCGGAGACATTCGAAATCGACGGCGATCAGAGGCAGACATTCATTCTCATCCATCCATTTAAATCAAACATTTTTCAACTCCTTTTTACTATATAATTAATTTATAACATTTTATTAATATTTATATTTTATCCTAAATAAATTAAAATACCACAAATGAATAAATGAATAATTTTTTAAAAATCAAAAGAACCACCAGTTTTGGCGCAGCCGGCAAGGATATTCAATTATTCAAGCATCAAAAAGATTTTATTCATTTTAATATTATATTTATTTCAGTCAATTGTGAACATAATTTGGATTTTAATAATTTTTAAGCAAAAAATTGAATACTAAAAAAAAACATATATTTTTTGAGAATAAAAATAATATCCAATATCATTATGTCCAAAGAAAATATTTTAAAATTGCAAAAATACAGCGGGGATCAGAAGGATATTCGTGCCCAGAGCTGGGTAAAACTTTTTGAATTACATGTTGCAGATGAAGATAAAGGAAAGTTGTTCTTTTACTATCTAGAAGGATGAGCATTAGAATGGTATGCTGATGAAATTGCAGGAACAAATATTAAGCAATGGGAAACCATCAAACAAAAATTTATTACAAGATTTGGATCATCAACAGCAACACCATTAATTGATGCACAACGAAGGTATCTACGCCGCGATGAATCCGTCAATGACTACTTTCAGTCCAAAATCCGGCTTCTAAAACAAACTTCCTTATCCAAAGTTGAACAGATCCAGATGTTGACGGAAGGATTACCAGCACAATGGAAGATAAGCTTAGCCCCAATACATTTCGAAGATATAGAGACTTGGGTAAGTGCAACCTTAAAATTAGAGGCTGCATTTGGCTCCATACAGAAGAACTCCAAACCAGCCTTTAGCGATAATAAATTTAAAGATCCTACCTCTTACATCGCATCACCTCCGAAGCCACCATACCCATGCAGATTTTGCAAAATGCGAAATTTAAATAATTTTCATTGGCATAATGAATGCCCATATAGACCCAAAACATTCCCTAAAGAAAGTGCAGCAAACGAACAACCCTCAAATTTGTATGCTACTTCCGACCCTTCATCTTCAAACTCAACTGATTTACCAACAGTTAATTTATTTAAACTAATAGAGCGGCCAATCTTCAAATTCATCAACATCAACACATTAGTCAACTCCACCCCCATACAAGCATTCATTGATACAGGTTCAACCATCAGTATACTGTCCTATTCTCAATTAAAAAATTTGAACCTACAAATGGAACCATCATCATCCATTTACATCAATCAGGCTAATTCCAGAACAAGAAGCTTTGGTCGCGTTAAAGTCAACCTTACCATCAGTCACATCACCCATCAGATAGATTTTCACATCCTCAGAAACTTCATGTACCCCCTCCTACTAGGTCTTGACGTGGGAACTCTGTTCAATCTTCATGTCGACATCAAGAATGGTGTTGTGACTATTAAAGGACCATCTTTGTATAATTGTAAATTTCAGGCGAATCATTTGAGACTAGAAACTGGATCATATCAAGAAAAGAAGAAATGTCAACCAGCATCTGAGGAATTTTCAAATCTGGAGAATGTTGAGGCTACTTCTCTATTCAATGAAGATTCTTTGCCATCTACAGGCAACTCAACACATGTTGACGCACTTTCCAGGAATCCAGTGTGCACATTCATAACCGAAGATAAGATGAAGATTGCTCAACAACAGGCACACTTGCGATTTGTAAAGAACCCTCAAATTAAAAGTGGCATTGCCACTATACGAATACGAGGCCATTCCAAAGCAGTTGTACCTGATTCCCTACGGGCAAAATGTCTTCATCACTTTCATGATGGCTTTGGACATCCTGGAAAAAAACAAAACATTGAAGCTGATTTCCACATATTACTGGTGGCCACAAATGCTCAGGACCATAAAAGAGTATGTTTCCTCATGTAAAGTTTGTCAGCTCAGCAAACAGTCAAACCAACCGACAATCGGCCATTACCAAATACCGGACAGCGACCTCCAACCATTTGACCTCATTGGACTCGATACAATTGTTTTGGGAAATGAAGCAAAGAACACCAGACATAAGTATCTCCAGGTCATCATAGATCACCATAGTCGTTACATTTGGACATCCAAGACACCGAAGGACGAGTGTACCGGGCTCATGCTTCTCAACTTCGATCTTTCAAGGACAGGGAGTCCTTGGGAGCCGGGGGGTGTGACGGTGTTTGGACCCACCGCCCATTTTGAACGGCCTTTCAACCACCTCTGCCGGCGGTTACGCGGCGGCGGTGGTGAAGCCAAGTCGGCGCGCATGCGCGGCGGCGGTGGCGGGGAAGCCAAGGCGGCGCGCATGCGCGGCGGTGGCGGAGACATTCGAAATCGACGGCGATCAGAGGCAGACATTCATTCTCATCCATCTATTTAAATCAAACATTTTTCAACTTCTTTTTACTAGATAATTAATTTATAACATTTTATTAATATTTATATTTTATCCTAAATAAATTAAAATACCACAAATGAATAATTGAATCATTTTTTAAAAATCAAAAGAACCACCACAATACATTACAAAATTATCGTTTTATCTAGTGAACATTTTTCTCCGGTCCCTTGAAAAATACTCGATAAGTTGAATAAAATCAATATTAATTGGTTTACTCTGTAATTGGAAGTTAAAGGAATAGTATCTTTGCCTTGGAATTGTATCATTATTCTTGTCTCAAATAAATTGCCGTGTCATTCTGAATTTTGTCTTTCCTAACTTTCTACATTACAAAATCATCGTCTTATCTAGTGAACATTTTTTCCCGGTCCCTTGAAAAATACCCGATAAGTTGAATAAAAAATCAATATTAATTGGTTCCCTCGGTAATTGGAAGTTAAAGGAATAGTATATTTGCCTTGGAATTGTATCATTATTCTTGTCTCAAATAAATTGCCGTGTCGATAAATGATAAAACTATAACTTTGACTTGTGCGCAAAATTCCCACGCTCTACGGGCGGAGATCAGAGCTTGGCTAAATGGTTTCGTCAGTGTAGAGAACAAAACGTTCCGTCGGCGGTTTCATGTTCAAGTCTTTCGCGCAGTCTCTTGGGATTAAAGGATTTGCTTCAAGCGAGGGGTGGCTCTCAAATTAAAAAAAAAAAAAAAAAAAAAAAAACGACACGGGATATCATTTAAAAAATCTGCGGAGAGAGGAGCGCCAGCGTGGATATTTCCATTTGTTCGCAAAGGATTGACGACCTAAACCAACTTTTGAATGGCTATGGCCTATGGTTGTCGTCTGATTTCTACTAATTCAAAAATGAATAGAGGTTCGTATCAAGCAAATTCAAAGGGAAAACAGGAAACTTTTATCAAGTTGGTATGCTTACAGGACGAAACTATGCAAAAGTTTCTATATAAGTTATTTAATTTTTAGTTTCGAATTTATATTTATTCGAATTTTATATTTAAACGATACTCATTATTTCTTTTGATTTTTATATATCTTATACGTATATGGTCTTGCACAATTATTTAAACTTTTTAAAATAAAGTACAATACTTAAAATAAAATATGTTTCTTATACAATCTAAAATTAGAAAATAAACTTTTAAATCGGTAACCTCAAGGAGATAGCCATTATAAAGCACTAATATTTGATTTAATTTTACTTTATATATTAGCCCTGAGAGACCCAAGGCCATCAGGCATGGAGCAGACTTCCTGCCTAAGCCTCTCTCCGTCGCAATGGTGGCGCTGCTTGCGAGTTAAATCTACAAAAATCTGCAAATAACTCTAAGAATATTCAAGATATTCAAGAAATTATTTTTCAGAAACCTTCCAAGTACTATACTAAATAACTTCCCAAAGTTTCATGGCGTTCCAATGAGTGGTTTGGTCAGGCATAAAGGACACACACACATACATTCATTTATATGTGAAAAAAATAGTACAAATGTAACATTGTACTGGGATAAGGTGCATAAATTAATAAAAAGGCATCGTGCAACTGAAAGTTGCTGATGGTTGGCGCCATCTATCGGAATAAATATCAACTATTCTCGTTGATTTTTAATTATTCCAGAATTGGCCAAATACCCATTCTTGATTAATCAAGAAAAGCTAACCACGGACGCGTTTCGGGCTGTTGGCCCTCATCAGCCTGGTGCAAGCTGTACCTCAACGACCAAAAAATTGGTCATTAAGGCATCCTGAAAAATCATGAAACGGGTAGTTAAGGCCAGAATTGCGTGAGGACGCTATACAATGAATGGGTATTTGGCCAATTCTGGAATAATTAAAAATCAACGAGAATAGTTGATATTTATTCCGATAGATGGCGCCAGCCATCAGCAACTTTCAGTTGCACGATAAGGAGATGCCTTTTTCTTAATTCATTTATATATAAATATATATATGAAAAAACAATAGAAAAAAATGAAAGATAAGTGGGTCAGGTTTTGATATTAAAAATAAAGAAGGCATCTCCTGACCACATGTGCTTTTTAGATGGCAGAGCGCCATCTAGTGGAGCAAAAATAAACTAAACGTTTATTTTGCTTGCTCCGTGATATTTGGCCAACCCAATTTCTTGATAAATCAAGAAAAGCCATCCACGAACGCGTTTCGCGCTGTTGGCGCTTGTCAGCGTGGAGAAGGCTGTAACCACTGCGACCAAAAATATTTTTTGGTCCCAATGGCTTCCCGAAAAATCAAGAAATGGGTATTTAAGGCCAAATTTGCGTAAAGACGTTTAACACATGAAAAAACAATAGAAAAATTAAAGATAAGTGGGTCAGGTGTTGATATTAAAAATAAAGAAGGCATTTCCTGACCACGAGCACATGTGCTTTTTAGATGGCAGAGCGCCATCTAGTGGAGCAAAAATAAACTAAACGTTCTAAAAAGCACATGTGCTCGTGGTCAGGAGATGCCTTCTATATTTTTAATATATCTATATATATTATCTATATATATATATATAGATGAAATAATTTATGTGTAAATACATTTTTATTATTTGAATATTTTGAAAATATTTTGAAGGGTATTCTTCCGAGGCTTTTTATAAGTGACCCCTCCCGGGGTCAACAGAACAGTTTGCTACGGTGTGTCCAACGACGCATGCCGCTTCTCACTCTCTCTTTCTCTATGTCTCGGTGTCAGGCATCCAGGTTTGTGTCATGGCCTCCACCTCTGTCCCGTCGGATGTCTCCGACCTGATCGGTGCTAACATCTAGCCCTGCCTCTGCTTCTTGTTATCCGCGTGTGGGAAGAACTTCAACACTCGCCTCACGAACGATTGCCAGTTTATTCACAAGTCGACAGGATGATTTGCAACAACACGACATATATATATTCCGTCGCATATGTGGTGAACATACAAGATCGAAACATTTTCAAAACGAAAACAAAGGCGGCTGAAAGGGAATGAACAACGCATGCGTCCCTAATGGTGCTGAGAAGTAGTGAAAGGTGATTTGAGCGGGAAATGTAATCGACATTTTATAAACTGATAAAGGATAAGTATTTTTATGTGATACGTATACAGTAGATATATAGGTTAGAAGGTCACATAACAAAACCGAATTCACAATTGATAAGAAATATTTACATATAATCTAAAAGGTGCTGTGTGCCTTTTGTCTTACTTAAATAAAGATATAGAATTCATCATGGAACTGTATTAAATTTCTCTCTATAAACAAATATAAATAAATTTGTACATTGAATACTACAGTATTTAAAATCAGTTTGAACGGTAAATATTGATAATATATAAGTGAAGATGCGAGAGATAAATAAAAACAACTAATTTGTCATTAAGATATATGCTTTTCTCATATTTACTCAAATATTTGGGAAACAAACCGAAATGATAATTTAAAAAATGGGAAGGCCAAAAACATCCAAAGGTTTAAAAGGTCATGTGAAAAATTTAGGAAACATGATTAAAAGGTTTTGGATATTTTGTGAAACAGACAAACAGTCATAAAAATTCTGAAATCTTATATACACGTATATAGAGAGATGATGTAAAAATGTTATCACAGTAAATCATTATGTATATATATATATATATATATCATTTTAAAAAAATTATTATCAAATCAGACGCGAAATCCCCACAAATGATGATTGCGTCAAGCAACAACACCAAAATCAGAGAACTATTTCACAAAAAGTATTGAAATAAAAAAACAACCAATGAAACAAATACAAATATATACATAATTAGCAATTCCTTACTGTTTCCCAAGTCCTTACAGTTGATAAACATAAAAAGATCCCTGTATTCAATGTCTTGCCGCTTTCTGTAGTTCTGTAAGATAGGATATTCAATAAGCAGCCTTCTCTCTCCACAAAAACACCCTGGATCGTCTATAGCTCCTATTAGAAACAGAAAATCTCCGAAGTTTCCATGATTAAGTAACGAATTACACATTGTAAAAGTCAGGGCAGAAATATTTTGAGATGCCTGAAGGGAAAAAAGAATAAAGTGAGCACTAGTATTAGAAAAAGTATCCATCATTCTTGTTTAAAAAAAAAATCATTCAATATTGAAGGAGAATGTGGACTGAATGTTCGCTGGTCTTCTTCACTTAGAAGGAAGATATAAAAGGTATTGGTTTTGTTGAATATCACCATAATTGTTTCAACACTCGCCTCACGAACGATTGCCAGTTTATTCACAAGTCGACAGGATGATTTGCAACAACACGACATATATATATTCCGTCGCATATGTGGTGAACATACAAGATCGAAACATTTTCAAAACGAAAACAAAGGCGGCTGAAAGGGAATGAACAACGCATGCGTCCCTAATGGTGCTGAGAAGTAGTGAAAGGTGATTTGAGCGGGAAATGTAATCGACATTTTATAAACTGATAAAGGATAAGTATTTTTATGTGATACGTATACAGTAGATATATAGGTTAGAAGGTCACATAACAAAACCGAATTCACAATTGATAAGAAATATTTACATATAATCTAAAAGGTGCTGTGTGCCTTTTGTCTTACTTAAATAAAGATATAGAATTCATCATGGAACTGTATTAAATTTCTCTCTATAAACAAATATAAATAAATTTGTACATTGAATACTACAGTATTTAAAATCAGTTTGAACGGTAAATATTGATAATATATAAGTGAAGATGCGAGAGATAAATAAAAACAACTAATTTGTCATTAAGATATATGCTTTTCTCATATTTACTCAAATATTTGGGAAACAAACCGAAATGATAATTTAAAAAATGAGAAGGCCAAAAACATCCAAAGGTTTAAAAGGTCATGTGAAAAATTTAGGAAACATGATTAAAAGGTTTTGGATATTTTGTGAAACAGACAAACAGTCATAAAAATTCTGAAATCTTATATACACGTATATAGAGAGATGATGTAAAAATGTTATCACAGTAAATCATTATGTATATATATATATATATATATATCATTTTAAAAAAATTATTATCAAATCAGACGCGAAATCCCCACAAATGATGATTGCGTCAAGCAACAACACCAAAATCAGAGAACTATTTCACAAAAAGTATTGAAATAAAAAAACAACCAATGAAACAAATACAAATATATACATAATTAGCAATTCCTTACTGTTTCCCAAGTCCTTACAGTTGATAAACATAAAAAGATCCCTGTATTCAATGTCTTGCCGCTTTCTGTAGTTCTGTAAGATAGGATATTCAATAAGCAGCCTTCTCTCTCCACAAAAACACCCTGGATCGTCTATAGCTCCTATTAGAAACAGAAAATCTCCGAAGTTTCCATGATTAAGTAACGAATTACACATTGTAAAAGTCAGGGCAGAAATATTTTGAGATGCCTGAAGGGAAAAAAGAATAAAGTGAGCACTAGTATTAGAAAAAGTATCCATCATTCTTGTTTAAAAAAAATCATTCAATATTGAAGGAGAATGTGGACTGAATGTTCGCTGGTCTTCTTCACTTAGAAGGAAGATATAAAAGGTATTGGTTTTGTTGAATATCACCATAATTGTTTTATTTAAATAAATATATAGGATTTCTCAGGGGACTGTGTTAAATGTCTCTCTATGAACAAATATAAATATATTTGTACATTGACTACTATACACTACTAAGAATAAGTTTTAACGGTATGTTGTTGACTGCATATATATCCGTTCTAGTATCTCCAAAAAGTGCTAAGACAGCTAATGTCAGTTTGTGAGACGGCAACTTAATTCTGAAGTAGGTCGATGGTAAATGGGGCTGACGCCTTGAGTTGTTGCGCCGACGGGGTGTAAATAGAATTACTGAGAGCTCTTTTGTCTGTTTTCTTTAACGTGAGAATTGTGGGCTCTCAAGAAATATATGAGGAGAAACAAACGCTCGCTGAACATTCTGATGGTAGAATCAAAGTAAGAAATCAACAGAAGTCTCATTAAAAAATTTCGATTTTGTAAAGTAATTTTCTGTGAATTTTTCTAATATGTTATATATTGGGATGTGAAGCAGGTTCGTTCGGTTTTATTCAACAATTTTATTTAGACAAAAAAAAAAAACATTAATTATAATAATTAATTAAACAATCATGTATTCTCCCTTATTATTTACGACCTCCTCCCAACGTTCGACTAGTTTGTTGATGCCCTTCCGCCAAAATTCGCCCGGTCTGGTGTCGAAGAAGTTGTTGAGCCAGGTTTTGAGGTCCTCTTCATCATCGAAGGTAGTGCCTCTCATATGGTTTGACATGGAGCAGAAAAGGTGTTAATCGGTTGGCGCAAGGTCCGGAGAGTACAGCGGGAGCTGTAGAGCTTCCCTTTCGAGCTCTCGAAGGGCGGCTTTGACGACTTGTGCAACATGCGACCTAGCGTTGTCGTGAAGGAGAATGATTTGATCTTGTCGATCGGGTTTTTTTTCTGTTGAATAGCGTCATTCACGCGATGCAATTAGTCAATGCAAAGGTTCTTGTTGACCGTGGCATTCCTTTCGAGCATTTCCCAGTACAGCACCCCTTCGCAGTCCCAAAAAAACGCAGATCATAGCTTTTTATGCTTTATTCTTGGCTTCGGCGTAATTCCTGGAGCCACCCACTCTTTGCTCAATATTCACGTATAGACACCATTTTTCATCTCCCGTAACGATTAGGTTTAAAAATCGTTGTTTATGGCCCCGTGTTGATTGATGGCGTGCGAGATGTTGAGAAGCGATTTGAAGGCGATTTTCTTTGTTGGTTTCATTAAGCTCGTGAGGCATCTAAGCTCCGAGTCTTTGAGAAAATCTATTGATTGAAGATGGTTAGAGATGGTCAGAGCACTACATTTCATATTTTCGGCCAACTCACGGGTTGTTTGGCGACCATATTCCTTCAACAGGGCCTTTAGATGTTCCTCATCGAATTCTGATGGTCGTCCGTTTCGAGGCGTGTCTTCAAAGTCCAAGTCGCCGTTTTTGAACTTTGAAAACCATTTTTATGCTTCTCGCTCCCCCATGACACCTTTTCCATACACGTTGCATATGTCCCGAGCTGCTTCGGCTGCTTTTTGACCTCGATGAAAAGCGAAGAAAAGCAGATGTCGAAAATGCTGATTTTTGCCTCCTGGATATTCCATTTTCAAGCCTGAAAAAAAAAAAACGTTATTCAAAAAACAAATAATACAGATTTGTAGAGCAGAACAGGTACTATTCAAAGAATATAGGCACTTTACCGCATAACAACAAAAACCGTTATGAAACAAAGGGATACAAAAACCGAACGAACTTTCTTTACAACCCAATAGTAATAGTATTGTATAAAGAGAAGGATAAAACTAAAGTAGTTAACACAATTGCTTTTTAAAATGAAGACCGAGTTTTTAGAAATATAGTGAACTAAATATGAAAAAGAATTGGGAAGGCTTTGTTAATCAGTAATGAACCCTCACAGCAATTTCGCCAATTTATTCCACCTTGGACAGCGCGTAGGACGAATGCCTTGATACCATAACAACTATTGATTTCGGAAGATGACCGACTTCTGCGGCGTGTATAACGAATTTTTTTTTATTCTTCGGAAATAACGCTCGACGCAGGGGAATGGGGTACACCATACTGACCGATGCTGATCATCGTTTACCTTTTCCCGACCTTTTAGGAAGCGTGAAACCATTCAAAGGTTTTTGAACGGGATAAAGCTGCATCGCCAAAAGCTTCTTTAATCAATTCATACGTCTCAGTAGCAATTTTTATAAATTTAAAACAAAACTTAATGCAGATTCTCTGCTCTTCGAAAATGGCCATTTTAAAATTAGAAATGCGAACCTTACAAGGAAGTTGTTTTGTTCTATTTTTAGATCGGCGCGTGCGCCACGAGACTCGTGCTTTCAGTCAAGTGTGGTCGAATGTCCAATATTTAACTCTGTATAAAAATATTTTCTTTAGCTTTTTTATTTATTTTATTTTTTAACCAGTCCTGGAAATTAATGAACGCACCTTGTATCTCAGTTTCGTGCACAACTCTTCCACCTAAAGGACAAGACAATAAATACAACACAGCCTGTTTAGGCAATATAAGTAAACAATACACATAGCTATGATTTGTACAAGTTGAGGATGGAATTGTTCTCTAAACTATTGCTATTTTATAAATAAAGGATGAATTTCAACAACTGGTCAACTGAATATTGAAAAAATATATTAAAAATATTGTGACGTGGAATTCATGGAGCGATGCAACAGACACTCACTAATTGATAAATGAAAATTTAACAAAAGCAAAAAAGTAAGATATAAATAAGTTAATAAGTTGAATTAAATCAGCTAAATAATATGAATACGGTTAAATACGGCGATAGAGAGGAAGCAAAAGAAAATAGAAGTATATAAGGAAACATACGAGGTTATAAGTTTTATAAAAGCTTATAATTGATTTCAAAATATTTTATTATATATATGCTAAAAATATCAGAACAATACAGAAGATTGGCGTTTTTGCTTCTTCAAATATCGCATTTACTAAAGAATTAGAAATTCAAAAATAAGCTTTTCTCTATTAAATAATATACTTATATTTTTTTATAGATTGCTATTTATATTAAAAAGGTTATAGGCTCGTAGTTGAAGGATAAAAGGGATATGTAATAAACAAAGGATCATATTGTTTAAAGTTTATTTTTAAATTTAAAACGTCAAACTTTCTCAAGCGGAAGGTTTCATCAGGCCTATGGATCAGCGATGAAGATACAAGTATAATAGATAACTTATATTGGTTCTAAGTTAAATAATGTGTGTGTGCAAAACAGGTTTCTGGAGATGTTTCTTTTTATTTTATTAACGCAATATCGAAGCTTCGGGTATTTCTTCTTGAAATATATTCGTTTTTTTGTGCACTCCTGTAGAAGGACAAACATACACGAAAGCTCGCGATTGCTTTAATAAAATGAAAAGAAACTCATCTCCAGAAACCTATTGCATTCTTTAATTTATATCCAGTAAGATGAGAGAACGGGCTCTTGCTGTTATGAAAATATTCTGAAATGCTCTATATCAAGAACACAGCGAATTAGTATTCTATGGCATAAGTACAAGGATAAGAAATGCAAATCCTATACGACTTTTTTAATTATATACCTTTATGATTCAGTGAGTCTTTTAGAATTTTGAAAGAAACGGCTTTGATTCTTAATATCGAAAAATGTTTGTATACAATTTTGATTTTCGATCGCCCTCTTTGAATATCGTCGAGATTCAAAGCATCAAAAAGGTAAATTGTGGTTTTAAAGAGGTTGCATAAGATATTACTACATTTCAGTGATTCCTGAATACCCTATTACATTTTCAGAATGGGAAGATTGAAACCTTGTGTTTTATCAATTAGGCTTCTTTGTCGCTAATTATTTTGTGATGCATGTTGTGAAAAAATATATTGTAATTATAATTATAAACAAGCTATATAGAGAGGAAAAGACAATCCAAGGTGAAATTTACGAAATTTCTATTCCATATTCCTATATGTGCAACGCGCTTTTTCTTTTGTCGGTCTTGTCAGGATGATCTCAACTGTAGTGCCGGTGCGTACTCTAGCCTCCACACAGCGCCCTCCCCGTCGCTCAATATATCGAACGTTGTGCTGAAGACGTTCGACATTTGATCAAATTAAGTTCATCGCGAAAGTATCACATAGGAGTTAATATCGACCCTGTAAAAAATGACGGTCTCTAATTATAATGACACGTTGATTAATTAATCTAATGGCCCTAATTTAAAGGGGCGTCCTTAATTTCCAATAGGGAAAAACAGAGTGGATGAGTTAGTTTCAAAATATAGATTACTTCACATTACAACATTGTTCCTTACCTCAAGTATATTTTGAAGTAACCTTCGAAATATAGATAACTTCTCATTTCAACATCTGGGCACATACCAAGTAACTTTTGAGATAACCTTTGAAATATAGGTCATTTACATTCCAACATCGTGCCATACCAAGTACTTCTTGATTCAAGCTTTGAAATATAGGCCACTTCACATTTCAACATCGGGCCATACCAAGTACTTCTTGATTCAAGCTTTTAAATATAGGCCACTTCACATTTCAACATCGTGCCATACCAAGTACTTCTTGATTCAAGCTTTTAAATATAGGCCACTTCACATTTCAACATCGGGCCATACCAAGTACCTCTGGATTCAAGCTTTGAAATATAGATAACTTCTCATTTCAACATCAGAGCATACCAAGTAACTCTTGATATAACCTTTGAAATATAGGACACTTACATTCCAACATCGTGCCATACCAAGTATATCTTGATGTAACCTTTGAAATATAGGTCACTTCACATTTCAACATCGTGTGTGCTATACCAAGTACCTCTTGATTCAAGCTTTTGAATATAGGTCACTTCACATTTCAACATCGGGCCATACCAAGTACCTCTGGATTCAAACTTTGAAATATAGGTCACTTCACAATTCAACATTGGGCCATACCAAGTATATCTTGATGTAACCTTTGAAATAGAGGTCACTTCACATTTCAACATCGTTTCATACCAAGTACCTCTGACATCAAGCTTTGAAATATAGGTCACTTCACATTTCATCACATTATGATAATATAGATATTTAAATACAACCTCTCGCAGAAGTAAATGATCCGAAGAATTTGATATAACTAAGACCGTCTGCTAAGTCACGAATTCTACACACAAAGGCATAAAACATTGGTATGAACCACAAATTTCACTGTAGCTTATATATTTAGCAGTCATAAAGTTCGAATATCTGGATTTTATATATTAGCTCCACACACACAAAAGCTTATTTTAAAGATGTGCGACTAAGAAGGTCGAGGTGCAGAGTGTAAATAGTGTATGAGAAGCTGTGAGGAGAGTTCAAAACGAAATCGAAAACTCTATATCTCAAGAACCATAAAATTTAGTATCTATATGAAGGTGTGTATACGAAATACGCTTATTCAAAAAAGACCCAATTTGTCATACTAAGAATATTACTAAATGATTGTAAAAATTACATATATCCGGATTAAAGGTTATTATTGGGATTGCCTCGATACTATCACCGCTATAGATTTCGAAAGATGACCGACTTCTGCGACATGTACAACGGATTTGTTTGAGATTCTTCGGTCACATCGCGCGACGCAGGGGAATGGAGTACACTGGGCCACAACGTTCGATCGTGAGAATAAAATTATATTATTATAATTAGATTGTACATTACGGCGACAATGGCAGCTATCAGTGTTGTCTGGACCTCCATTAGTTCCATGTTCTAGAACGTCCCAAACCTAATAGTCCTGAGGATTAAAGGGTAAAGAGTTATGACCGTATACTTGGCGTGCCATAGTAATGCAGATTAACTGCTATCATTACCATATTCATCATTATCTGTAATAATTTGGAATAGGAAATAATGATTACAAGAGTAGAACGCCAGACTGCAGTCAAATGAACAAGAATTTGAGGAGTATGGTTAAAAAAAAGAAGGCAGAACGTTTGATATATTTTATGTATAATAGCGTGTATTTTAATCAGCGTGCATTGTATTTTTTATCACTGTGTTATCTTTAGAAAATGGAAATATAATTAATGACAAATAAAAGCATCAATAGAAATACTACAGGGTTTTTTAAATCTCGATATTTGACCAAAATATATGTTTAAAATATAGATATAAAAAATTCGTCTGAATAAAATATGTCATTGAAAAAAAGGGACGATTTCTAGTTAGAAAGAGAATCGTAATTAATAAATTGAGCAATAATAGTTTGAAAAAATATTTTATTAAAATTCAATAAAAAGGACAAAATAAATATTTCAGTTTCTCTCTCTCCGCTATTATGCCATTATATTTATATAAGTACAAATAAAAGCGACAGAACACCGTATATTGAGTGAAGAAGAGATAAAGGGACTGGCTGAAGACAATATCCACACTTCGACTATTAAACTAATACGATCATTCTTTAACAACAGAACAGTGAACTTCAAATATTCTTCCTCTATAAATATTACTAAAAACCTAACTAAATGATATCCACAAGGATTGAAGAATTATTAAACACTAATCTGGATAACAAAAGTGAAACAGTTGGCTATGCTGACGACATAACTATAATATGCTGAATAAAAGTCACGAGGATCTCCGACAGCACCGTGGTAGAAGCCAGGTGCCAGGAGTGGACACAGAAGACAGCCACATCCCGCTCTCAGCGAGCCAACAGTTGGCGTTGCGGCCTCCACGCAGTGCTGCCTAGACGCCCTTGAAACACGACAGCCGGATCTGCGTGCTGACGTCGAGAGGTCTTATGCCTCTCACGGATATCGGTCGCGCCAGGACGCTGCCGGAAAACCATGAGGTGCGATCGAGCCCCCAGAGGAACCGAGCCAATCTTGCCTGCAGTCTTGCGATGGTGGTCTCGCTCGGTAGGCGGGCCTGGGGAGGATATATGATGGCAGAGAGCACAAGGCAATTGGACGCTTTTGCTCGACCAGAGAGCGAGAGACCACGGACAAAGGGGAAACCACATAGGAAGTGCCCGCTCCAGTATTCCTGCAGATGTTGTTCTTGGGCCGAAGTTACAATTTCATTCGTCATCATGGTCCCTAAGATGGTGATTTTCTCTGTGCTCTATTAGATTTACAAACGGGTATTCGATGCGGTTTCTCCATCTCTCGTACCAGAGGCCCTGGATCTTGCCGAAGTTGACTCTCATTTCTGACGCACGCCTGTAGTCCTCGAAGATCTTGACCTCAAGCTGCCCATCGTCGCGGATAAGCAGGGCGATGTCGTCGGCGTACTCCAGGATATTATTCCGGCCGTGCAGCTGCTCCAGGCGAAGCAGGAGAGGCTTCGTGGAGATGGTGACGGACACGACGCTCGTAACGCAGCCTTGCCTCCTTCCGTTGAAGAGGTGGAACAGATGAGTTCTTTCAACGCTATCAATATCGCCGTCGCCTCGGCCCTAGTGTAAAGCAGAAGCACCCGCCTCACTAAAACTGGAAGCAGACTGATGGAGAGAAGAGTTAACATCAGGAAGCCTTTATTTAACGTGTCAAATGCTGACTCCCTGTCGGTGGTCACGACTGCCGCAGGGTATTCATCTCTGCAGAAAATGGCAAGTTGGTCAGTTACGTGGGCTGTTTTCTAGACTGGTGTTCTACCTGGAACGGCGTAACTCTGGTATTTAGGTACGATGAACCGGAGATGAGGTCGCAGTCTCCAGTAGAGGACCCCGCTGAGGACTCTGTGGTCAGCCGTTGGCAAGGAAAGAGGTCGAAGTCCTGTAAGGCTCAGACCACCGTGCGGTTTTGGAATTAGGCACATTTCGCCGCATGGAATAAGGCAGAGCTCGCAGAACTGGGACACCTCGAAGACCCGACAAAACGCATTCGCAAATAAATCTTCGAAACCCTGGAAGAGATCGCAGGGAAAATCATCCCATCCGGCCGATTTCCCAGTTAGCAGGATGCCGATGACAACAGCGATCTTTTCTTCGCCAATTTCGTAACGGTGGAGTGGATCGCTTTCCCCGATGGTGACAATTCGGGTGAATCCATGTAGGAATTTATTGGTTCTTTCCGGTGAGAATGAATGATGGGAAAAGCGCTCCTTTAGGTTGGCGAGGGCCAAGTCTCTCTCTGATGGTTCCGTAATCATTCGACCTGCGCTGTCGTAGAATGTTGTCGAACGAAATCGAAGAGCGCACCCGAGGTCTGGCAGAGTGGCGTAGTCCGAGTTGATAGACAAATACTCGTGCCTCTTTTGAACAAACTTTCTCGCTCCCGAGATGTAGTCGTCATCCTTATTACCATTACCATTAAGACCATTTGCGCCTTGATATGTCCGCATATCCTTCAAATTTCCCCAAACGGTATGTCCCCGATATTTTACAAGTCCTCATTGAAAGACCTCAACAAAGAAGCCGAATGTTTCTTTCTTTTACGCTGTTCAAAGCCGAATCGACAATGTCGGCCCAATTCCGATTTGTTGAATAGGACTTTTTATATATCAGCAGCCTTCTCACAGACGAATTTTCATGTTCGGCTATTGTTTCAAAATTTGATATATTCTTGGTTGAATAATTTTCTGTCAATATTTTGGAATTATTTCAAACATCTGATGAGAGTATCACCATTTTTTCCCTGTCATTTTGGCCATCAGCCAATATCGAAAATATGTTACAAGTTTCATTCACTCCTTTTTTATGCTTGAAGAACGCGGAGCTCACGCGCCGTATATATATATATATGTGATGATGAGATGCTGTCGACTTATCTGTGATGAGATCCTGTCGACTTAAATGTGATGATGAGATGCTGTCGACTTATCTGTGATGAGATCCTGTCGACTCATGTAATGATATGAGAGAATTCCAGTAGCTTTTGTAGAGATCCTGTCGACTACTGAAATAAAAGTTGAAGTCCTGGTAGCTCTTGTTGTACTGTGTTGACCAAGAGGAACAGTCAGGATGTAGAGTTTTCCAGTACCTCTCTGCACCTTGGAAGACCTTTACAAGTTCTCACAAAATACAGGCAGTCGTGGTCGAGGCAGAGTGGAAAGCTGGGGATATCCATACACAAAAAACGAAGACACAGTTGCACTAAGAAAGTTCCGTAAACAGATAAAAGTTGAGCCAGGAGCGAAAGATGGAGACATAGAAGTTTCTTACTCGTCTACATGATAGTTGAGATCGACATAAGGTACGACCGACGTGAGCTGACGCTAAGGGTGAACCCAACTCAACTGACTGAACTGTACTGAGCTGTCAAGCCACTGTAAGGTGATGATTTATAGATTAAAGACGGGGTGACCTTATGTGACATGGGCGTTTCTGAGAAAAGGGGGGCCTTGGCATGTCCAGGTGTGAGAAGGGTCTCTGCATTCCACCACATGTGACAGTGTGGGTGGCCTTGTTTGTGGGAATTGTAAATCTACCTGATTTATGAGTTCCATCTTTAGACTGTTGTTTTGGCAATACTATGCTCGATCTCTGCTTTAGCTCAACTCTTAAATCTATTACAGATTTTATTTATTTATCCACTTTGTACAAATTACATTACATAGGGTGATGTAAAGACACAGATTAATCATGCGCATAATTATTTATAGATGTGTTTCTATATACAACATGGCAATCTTGTTATAAGTTATCTACACAATATGAGGTTGTTGTTTTAAATTACCATAGATGGGCCCCGGGAGTGAAAGGGTTTATCCGGGTTTAGGCGGGTAAAGCCTCTCTAACACAGGTAAGTAATTAAAATTTCTTTTAATTAATTTAAACTGTGAGGGTTAAAAAGGGCTATAACAAGATGATATTTGTTGGATATATAAAAGTGAAATAAAAATGACATTGTGTTTGATTAACAAAAAAGATGATTAAAATAAAATGATGACATAAAAATTCACATTCTAAGAGAATATTGGTGGGCGTTGGACAGGGTTAGTAGTTAAAGAATAAGCAATTGTGAGATTTACACATGCAATCAAATACTTAGGTCCAGGTGCAAAGCGAGGATATGGACTTGAGCGTCTTCCTAGGCAATGTTTCACTTGCGATCCTATATAAGGGTTACAGTGTTTTGTCACAATTGTAGTGTTATTGGGTTGAAAAGTTGTTGAAGAATATGTAATTGTTAGAAGTGCTCATGTAAACCAAATACTCAGAACCAGGTGCAAAGCGAGGATATAGACTTGAGCTGTCTTCCTTGGCAATGTTTCACTTGCGATCCTATATAAGGGTTACAGTGTTTTGTCACAATTTTAGGATTATTGGGTTAAAAGTTGTTGAAGAAAAGTTGCTTATTAATATGATTGAGAAAGGAGTGAAATAGAGCCATGCGATAAGTAGAATTGTAGCGACAGTAGGTGATCTGACTTGACTCGAAATCAAAGGTTGAATGTGGTCCGCTAGAGCTGAAAAAAAAAAGTTGAAAGTTGAAAAAAGTGAACGCTTTGTGTATGCGTTGGTGATTTGCTCTGCGGATGAAATGAAATAAACTCTTGAAGCATGTTCAGACCAGAAGTTTGGATTGGTAAGTCTGGGGAACGGTGTTCTCAAAGAGAAAATTACGAAATCAAAAAATAAATTGTCAAGTAGTGCTGTCGTTTTTCTACGTTGTTGTGACGCAATGACTGAAAAGATAGTGATGAAAAATATAGGGAATTGGTTAAAGAAAATGATTGTTGAAAACGATTGTTGTAGATGCCCGATAGTGGATGATAAACTTTGTCAGATAATAAAGGTATTTAAACAAATAAAATATAGTGAATAGAAATATAGAAATATGATTGCGGGTACAAAAAGTGTAAGTGGACAAAATTAAACCTGTAATATATAAAATATATAATAAATAATAAAATAAAAATAATTTTTGAAACAATTAGATGTTTTACAATACTAAAATAATATCATGAAAAATAAAAGTAAATTTGATTAAAGGTTTTTTTTTTTTTTTTTTTTTAAATGTTGGATTAAAAATTTGTTTATATAATTGAAAGGTAAGAATAAGAATAATTATTCAAGATTTTATACAAATTTTATAATATAATTGAAGGTTATTAATGATTGGATAAATTTTAAGTAGTGTAAAATTGAACAAAAATTGTCTCTTTTGACGAAAAGTTACAGTTGTGGTGTGTGACTAGATTATATCCCTTTGATAACATCGGTGTTTCTATGACTCTGAAACTGGGAATATGTGAAATGATCTTTTCGTTTGTCCTCAATGCTGGTATGTAGAGAATGATTTCTCTTTCGCGTTAAAAAGTCTATATAAGACTTAACCAAATTGTTTTAATTGGTGTTATCAATTAACATGTAAAATGTTTAAAGTATGTTGTGTTGTGATATCTCGTTGGTGAGATTTGTGAGATTCTCGCGGAAATCTAAATGAGTAGTGTGACACATGTGTTCAAAATGGCGTCATGAAGCTAGCGGTCAAGATGACTGCTTTGAGGGGGAAGAGAGGGCATGTCCAAAGATATTCTCAAAAGATAGTAGTGACCAAGGGAGTGACGTCATAAAGAGCGTCCACTTCCTTTTTTTTCACGGAAATTCTATTTGTGGGGTGGTCACACGTGCGGGGTGTTTATTTTCTGTCTTACTTGAAACTGCTTTTCTCTCTCTTCTTTTGTTGAAGTTTGGCAATTTTCTTGCCTATTTGAAAATATAGTTTTCTCGATGTTCGTAAGTGTTGTGTCTCGAAATCCGTTTAGACTTAGTAAAATTGTTATACGATGATTTCAGGCTAGAAGTGAGTGAAAGATATGACTTTCGACGTGGACACGTTTTGAGATGAGAAGTGTCACAGGCGTGAAGGGCGTCTTTGGCCTGAAAAGTGAGAAAAGTTTTGTTGTGTTGCCTTGTGACACTTGTGAAGTGAATTGAATGGAAAGGTGTCACGTGAAATCATAGTTTGGTACAAAATCTAACCTGTTTCACCATAAATAACAAATTTAATAAAGTCATGGGTGATGCTTGTATGAAACACATCGAGAATTTTTGACTGTTAGTGGATATGGCATGCTTAATGTGAATTTTTTTTTATTGTGGCGACGATATAGAGCTAAGTGGCACTTGTGTAACTCGAAATTTGTATTTGTGTGTTTAGTCGCGCACTAAATATTGTTGCCAATTGGATAAAGTGATGTGTGAGTGTTATAACGTTTTTTGAAAGAAATGTGTTGATGACCAATCATGCATGTAAAAAGGAAAAGACGAGGGAGTGTATTTATCCTCGAATATTAACGATTGTAATCGTTTTGGAAGGCTGTGACTTAAATTAGCTACTGGCGGTGAAGTGGAGTGAATCTTTATTCCTAACTTGTTTTGGGAAAGATAGTTGTTTTCCCTAGTGGCGTTTTTGAAGATATTGAAGACTAATTTATATTTAAAATTTGAATATATTTTTTAAATCGTTGATTATGGCAGTTAAAATGATTCTTGTAAAAGCCAATGTCGTGAGAGTTACAAATAATTTGAATTGGGCGCTTACTTAAAATGGTGAACATTACCAAATTTTAAGAATTGATAAAGATATTGGTCTTTTGGTATAAAGATAACTAATAAGTAAAACAAAAATAAGTTGAGAATTATGATGAATGAGATTTTTTAAAAATAATTATAATAATTTTTTTTTTCAAGTCGTAGCTTTGGATAATGCCATTTTAGATAAATTTTGGATAGACATGTAAAATTAGTAAATTAGTAAAAATGCGTGATGGGCAAAATTTTTTTTTTTTAAGTAAAATTGAGAGTAATAACTTGAAATTTATAATTTGAATAAAAATTAAAGTAAATTTGATCAATGAAAATGTGAAAGTTTTAAAAATTGAATAAAAAATGATATAAAAAGGTAAAAATTGATTTTAAAATGCTTAAAGTGAAAATATAAATACAAAATTTATAGGGAATCAAGTTTTGAACTTGAGGATAAAGTTAAGGTAGGTTTTAAAACTTACAGTTGTGTGAAAGTTCAGTCAGGAAACTTGGTCTTGGCTTGTATTCCTGCTGACGTTGAAGACGCTCCATGTAGAGCTTGTAGACGCTTGTAGTTTCTGTGAAGTTGATTGTGGCTTGTTGCCTTGAGCATTGTCTCGACGATGTCAAGTCGAAGGTGTGGAACTTGTCACAGGGTTTGGGCCACATCGCTGCTCGGTTTCCATGACTTGCGGGAATATCGGGGCTGTCGTTGGCGCGGTCAGCTTGTTCCCGACGTTGGCGATCGGTTAGCGGGTATGCGGAAGTCCGTTGGGGCGGCGTTTCTTCCGTTAATATCTTGGGGAGAGATTGCTTGGACGTTTCGTTGGAATGGTCGGGCTTGTTCCTCCATCTTCGCTCTTTCTCGCTTCCTATCTGAACAGTCTTCTTACTTCTTCGTTGTGTCATCCTTCGTTTTGGTCATCCTGTCGGCTTAAATGTGATGATGAGATGCTGTCGACTTATCTGTGATGAGATCCTGTCGACTTAAATGTGATGATGAGATGCTGTCGACTTATCTGTGATGAGATCCTGTCGACTCATGTAATGATATGAGAGAATTCCAGTAGCTTTTGTAGAGATCCTGTCGACTACTGAAATAAAAGTTGAAGTCCTGGTAGCTCTTGTTGTACTGTGTTGACCAAGAGGAACAGTCAGGATGTAGAGTTTTCCAGTACCTCTCTGCACCTTGGAAGACCTTTACAAGTTCTCACAAAATACAGGCAGTCGTGGTCGAGGCAGAGTGGAAAGCTGGGGATATCCATACACAAAAAACGAAGACACAGTTGCACTAAGAAAGTTCCGTAAACAGATAAAAGTTGAGCCAGGAGCGAAAGATGGAGACATAGAAGTTTCTTACTCGTCTACATGATAGTTGAGATCGACATAAGGTACGACCGACGTGAGCTGACGCTAAGGGTGAACCCAACTCAACTGACTGAACTGTACTGAGCTGTCAAACCACTGTAAGGTGATGATTTATAGATTAAAGA
The DNA here is from genome assembly GCA_030710605.1 of Cordylochernes scorpioides. Lineage (NCBI taxonomy): Eukaryota > Metazoa > Arthropoda > Arachnida > Pseudoscorpiones > Chernetidae > Cordylochernes > Cordylochernes scorpioides. Next base: position 52,249,741 of record CP092872.1, on the reverse strand, counting down.
CGGGGTGACCTTATGTGACATGGGCGTTTCTGAGAAAAGGGGGGCCTTGGCATGTCCAGGTGTGAGAAGGGTCTCTGCATTCCACCACATGTGACAGTGTGGGTGGCCTTGTTTGTGGGAATTGTAAATCTACCTGATTTATGAGTTCCATCTTTAGACTGTTGTTTTGGCAATACTATGCTCGATCTCTGCTCTAGCTCAACTCTTAAATCTATTACAGATTTTATTTATTTATCCACTTTGTACAAATTACATTACATAGGGTGATGTAAAGACACAGATTAATCATGCGCATAATTATTTATAGATGTGTTTCTATATACAACATGGCAATCTTGTTATAAGTTATCTACACAATATGAGGTTGTTGTTTTAAATTACCATATATATATATATATTTATAAATTTTAAAATTCTCATAACTATACTATATATATATCGTATATTTTAAAACTGTATAATAATGACACTTTTAGTATATGCCACATATCTCCCAATTAGTTAGAGCCGATGCCTTAAAATATCCTACCTTCTATTAAAATGTATAGTTTCTATTTGCTACCACCCCCATATTTTGTATATATGGTATATCTTTTATATAAAATATTTTAAATAAAATAAAAGAAACTTATTGCGAAAGGTTGTAGTTTTATTTTAAAATTTGTAGCGCAATTTTTTCGTTTACTTCATGGTATATCTTTATTAATATAACTTGTACAACCTTATTTGTATTTAAACTAAAACTGGTGACGTCTAAATAAAAATCCAAAGAGCGGTCAGCTGAGGACAGCTGGGGAGAGAGGAGGAAAATGGCAACGCCTAGCCCATGTGGGGTTTCCAAGGACTCTTTATAGACAACCCCTGTAAACAGGAAAGATGTTGACAGGGGGTCAGCAGATGGTTCTAGAGGGTGGCCATCGACAGACGGCTGCTGTCTTTCACACACACAGTATCTCCCTCCATGTCTCGGAGATAGTATCCAAGTTTGTATCATGGCCTCTACCTCTGTCCCGTGGGCTGTCCCGATCCCTCTTTGAGCTAACATCTAGCCCTGCCTCTGCTTCTTGTTGTCCGCGTGTGGGAAGATCATCAACACTCGCCTCACGTACACGACTGCCAGTTCATCCATACGTCGGCACATTGCAACAATATTACATATATATGTGATGATTTAAGACCATGGAATTGTTGTAAATAGTCCAGATATCTACTACCACATGTTCCACCACGTGACTGTATATAACTTGTTATTTACTGCAATTAGAAAGCCTCAAGTAACATCAATCTGTACCGCGTAAGAATCTAATAAATTATAGCAACTGTACAGATAGAAGGAATGGAGAATAACAGGAGAAAATTAAGGTTAAAACTAATCAGGCTTAGGTGAGAATAGAAAAGAAGGCCTAGCAAACCCAGTCCAAATTTTACGAGGTCGTGGCCCTCCTGGATAATATAACTTTCCCCCCTGTTTACGTCAGAAAAGGGCAGTGACCAGCATGGACCCAGCTCAGCTATGAAAGGAGCCCCCGGTCCTCAGTTAGTCAGTCCTTAGTTAGTCTTCGTTCCAGTCCCAGTCCGCCGGACGCTCCGATAAAAGGTAAACCCTTTCCTACCTGAAATCTCCTCGTCCCATTCCTTCTTGACGTTCAGACGCTTCTAAGTGGAATCTCTGTTTGTTTATATCACCTTTGGCCCAGCTGTGTCGCCTTCCACCACGACTGCACGGTAGAGTTGACATCGAGGTTCGTTTAGCATCAGGTAACACTGGTCCCAGAGGTCCCAAGATATCACATATATATATATATAGTATAGTTATGAGAATTTTAAGATTTCTAAATATTTTTATTTAATTTAAACATGTGAGGTTTATTTTTTATTTTTGTAATAAATAATTAGTTAGAATATATTATAATAAAAAAGAAAAAAAAGTTACACTAGCAAAGCATCGGCAGTTACGCGTCATAGGCTGGGTGAAAAAAGGAATAAGCGAAGAGAAAGTTTTATATAGAAGAGCAAAGACAGAACCATGATAATAATTCTCCAAATATAAAATTGAACTAATTATAGAGAGAGATAGAAGTATTTTCTTTGCTCTATTTTCTCTCTTGATGAAAGAAGATAGATTTTTGTGAATTTTTTTTTGTGATTTTTTTATAAGCTTATTTTAAAAACAATCTAGTGTAAATGTGGAGGACCAAACACAACAAGTAATTAATTAAATAAAAAATATATAAATCTTGAAATTCTCATAACTATACTATTTGATACAGAATTAGCTTGCTGTTCTGACTCAAAATTAATTCAAAATCTGTAGTTCTTAATATTTTACTTTTCCTCTTTTTTTCCAAATATAAAAAATTACTATTAATATATATATATATATATATATATATATTGATATTGCTTTCTCACATGTTAAGCGTATTTACGCAAGTTTGGCCTTAAATACCCATTTCTTAGTTTCTCAAGAAACCTCTGGGACCAAAACATTTTAGGTCGCAGTTGTACAGCCTGCTCCACGCTGACGAGGGCCAACAGCCCGAAACGCGTTAGTGGATGGCTTTTCATGATTTATCAAGAAAATGGGTTGGCCAAATAGCAGGGGACAGGGTAAATCCACACTTAGGTCTCTGCTATCTAAAAAGCACATGTGCTAATGGTCGGGATATGCCTACTTTATTTTCAATATATATATTTTAAAATAGAGCAATCCATAAATAGATATTTAATTGAAAAGGTATATATTGGATTTAAATATAGTTTATTTAGAAATATTTCAGTTGGCTGAACGCCAACCTTTTTCGAAGTATTATAACATATTTTTTGTTAATATGCTTTAAAACCTTAAAAAGGTTGACGTTCAGTCACAACTGAAATATTGGTAAATAAATTATATTTTGATCTAATATTTATATATAATTTAATATATATTATTTTCTCTCTTATTTTAAATCTTGGGTCATTTTAATAGCTACAGAGTGAAAAGGTTTTTATATTATTAATCCAAAACCCATCGAAGAATATTTATTCTTAGATTATTATATTCACCCATAACTTATTGAAACGTGCATACTACTGTAAAACTGATTTTAAAAAATTCAAAATAAGTAGTCTCCAGGATTTAATGCATTAAATAATACATTTTTTTTCCAAATAAATTCCAGAAGGAACAAAGAGGAGAAAGGTGTGCAGAGGAAAATTGTCCGAGGCGGTGAATCAATAACCTTCAAGTAGAAAATGATTGCGATGTTATTTTCCACTTTACGACCATCTCCTGAATAGGAAATTGGCCAGAAAATGAGATGTTAATTCTTAATGAAGAGAGATATCAGCCCTAACCAATTTCGCATCATCTCAGGGGATGGAGTTGCTATGAAGAGCCCCATTTGGGCATAAAACGAATATTGTAATCACTGCCCAAGAGATCTCAGACGGCGAGTTATTTAATGGGGTAATACACATTTTCATTTCAATTAATTTCGATTCCCATTTACTTTATGGTAATCAACAAGACTAATCATCATTTTAGAACAGCTTTCCATTCCTTTCAAGGTTATGGATATTTCAGTGTACGATGTAGAGGTAGCCAGACTCTAAGTCAGCTATTTTACCAAGAAATATCTAGATATTAGGATATTATCTTTGATTAACTGAATAAAAAGCTTCTCTATTTTTCCAAGAATAATGTTTTATTATTTTAAATATTATATAAAGTTGTCCCAAAAGTTCGTAAACATATTATGATTTATATTTTGCAAGTGTTTACGAACTTTTGGGACAACCTTAGTAATATTGGTAACTTTAGTAAAATTATAACAGAATTTCTATAGAAGAATGATTTAATCTCTGATGTTCTATATCAAGGATGGCCATTCAGCAGGTGGACCAAGTTAAACAATTACAATGTTGTCCCAAAAGATCGTAAACACTTGCAAAATATAAATCATAATATGTTTACGAACTTTTGGGATAACGTTATATACGTATATAGATAATGGTATTATGTTTTTTAATGGCGACCGTAATGTTTATTGAAATACCAATTTATTTTACATCTAAACTCCAATCAAATCTTCTTGTGTTGAATGCGTGCTTCTATGGATAACAAGATGTTCAAATCTATTTTCTATTCTATATATAAAAGTCAATGATGTATGTTTATTCATTTATTTGTTCGACCTATACGCTTCCTCTATATTCAGCTAATCTGGCTGAAATTTTCTCATTATATATAAAGAGTTAAGTTTGAAAGAGGTTTTTGTTCCATTTTCAACCAAGAAAAATCAAAATTGAACAAGTACTAGATACTTTTTTTTACCCATAAAATTATTCTAATAAAATCAATACATCAATTTTGATGGGCAGAAACAAGATTGTTTAGGCGAAAAATTCACTCGAACAGGATATATGTATATATATATATATTAAAATAAAGAAGGCATCTCCTAAACACGAGCACATGTGCTTTTTATATGGCAGAGCGCCATCTAGTGAAGAAAAAATAAACTAAACGTTTATTTAGCTTGCTCCGTGATATTTGGCCAACCCAACTTCTTGATAAATCAAGAAAAGCCATCCACGAACGCGTTTCGCGCTGTTGGCGCTCGTCAGCGTGGAGTAGGCCAGTAACCACTGCGACCAACAAGATTTTTGGTCCCAGAGGCTTCTTGAGGCCAAATTTGCGTAAAGACGCTTAATACATGAAAAAAAAAAAAGCCATCTAAAAAGCACATGTGCTCGTGGTCAGTAGATGCCTTCTTTATTTTTAATATCAACACCTGACCCACTTATCTTTTATTTTTCTATTGTTTTTTTTTTCATGTATTAAGCGTCTTTACGCAAATTTGGCCTTAAATACCTATTTCTTGATTTCTCAAGAAGCCTCTGGGACCAAAAAATCTTTTTGGTCGCAGTGGTTACAGCCTATTCCACGCAGACGAGCGCAAACAGCGCGAAACGCGTTTGTGGATGGCTTTTCTTGATTTATCAAGAAATTGGGTTGGCCAAATATCACGTAGCAAGCTAAATAAACGTTTATTTTATTTTTGCTTCACTAGATGGCGCTCTGCTATCTAAAGAGCACATGTGTTCGTGGTCAGGAGATGCCTTCTTTATTTTTAATATCAACACCTGACCCACTTATTTTTTTTCTATTGTTTTTCATATATATATATATATAAGGACGCCCTTGAAACCGTAGAATGATTTTTAACGCCTCGGTAAATGTTTTAATTTTGTTTGATCCTGACGAGAATAAAATATTTTTGTCGAAACATCGAGGTAATAAAAAGATTTACTGGCCGAAGTATCTTTATTTTCAAGAAATATATAAGAAAGGTTCAAAAAAGCATCTTTACTCACTCTTTTTTTTTTTATTAAAACTTAAAAAAAATCATAAATTCAACATAATTAAGTGTATATAATAGTTACGTGTATATAAAACCTATTTCAAACTAGTCGGTTTGTTGTTTCATTAATTCCTGTAGAAGGGCGTATGTGCCCGAAAGCTAGTATTATATTCGTTCTAATAAAAGATACGCAGCCCTCGAAGCTTTGTTTTATTTATTTATAAATCGTACAGGGTTTATCAATCGATAATTAAGAGTGAGAGAGAGCGTGTGTGTTCCACAGTTCCAGTTAAAAATTAACTCAATTAGGTACCACTTGAAAAGCGGGTATGTTATTTACAATGGATAATATGTACAGGTTCTTCACATTTACACTGTATTCACAAAACTACATGGTTAGAGTCTTGTGGTGTTGGGATCTTAGATTTGGGATATTCTTTCTTCTATATAAAACTAGCCGAATGACCCGGGCAACGCCCGGGTTTTACCCGATTAAATACTTTTATTCAAATACTATTCGTTACAATTATAAATTGGCGCCGTGGATGTCATTCTTGTGAAACGTCCTGCTCCAAACTTTGTGTCTGAGAAGCGATATTTTATAAAGAGATGATCTGGCTTTGTGTCTTCTGCTCGAATGAATGTTTTTTTTTTAATTAGAATTTTGTTCCTGCATACTAAAAATGAACTGGCTTCACCCGTGGTCTCTGCTTTTAGAATTTTTCCTAATATAATTTTGCATCTGTGATAATCAAATATAAACAGCAATATTGTCATAATCATTTTCTGACTAAAAAAAAAAAAAAAACAACTATTTTTGCCCAGAACCTGTCAATTTCAATTTTTCTTGGCTAAAAATGCAACAAAAATCTCTTCCATTTTTTTCTATGTCCTGTTAAAACAGGTTTTACATGTACATTAGGTCAGTTGATTAACCTCCCATCATCACCGCTAGAGGCGCTGCTTGAGAGCGAAAGAGCAAATTTGTAAATCAAATTTGCAAATAACTCGAAGAATATTCGGGATAGAGACCTGAAATATTCAATATAAGGTTTTCCAGATTCTACTATACATACTGCTAAAATTTCAGTCATATTAGTTACGTATTTTACGTATATTGCGTAAAGGCATTCCATTCACAAAAGCAAAGGATGACAGAATTGATGACTCTGATACTTGTATATTATAATAATAATATAAATGAGTTTTAAAAATTGTAAAAAAAAAAAATGCATCGGCCGGGAATCGAACCCGGGCCGCCCGCGTGGCAGGCGAGCATTCTACCACTGAACCACCGATACTCATAAAAAATGGCCATATTTGGGTATTTATTTCATTCACAAAAGCAAACGGTGACAGAATTGTTGATTGATTGTTGATTGATGACTCTGATATTTGTATATTTTAATGGTTTTATTTTGTTCTAAACCCGGTTTTTTATTTTTATTTTCTCTTAGATTATAGAGTTTGGAGTTCCCTTTCTTTGTTTTTTTTTGTAGTTGCCTTCTTATTTGAAGGTTGTATCTTCGAGCTTTCTAATTTTTTTTTGTGAAATTGAAAATTGGACTTATTATGAAATCTTTCATGTTTTCTCTATTGATATCTTTTCTTATGAGACTGCTACTGACAAACCATTGCCCCTATTATATTCTTGATGATCTGGAGGGCTTTCAAAAATTTCAATTTTTTACAAGTAGGTATATAGATGAGAAGTTGTAGTTTAAAATATGAGCTATTCAAAGTCTATTAAAATTAGACCAAAAACTAATTTACATATTTTGTGATTAAATAATAAACTAGATCTGTAAGGAATTAGAACTCAGAATTTGAAAATAGGCAAATATCAGACTGACTCGATTTTAGGATAAGAAAACGCAAAACTGAATATTTGAAAATGAATCTCTACAAACCAAAGATTGTCCTGAGGTCCAGATTTAGAATAGCAGTGTACAGAGGTCCGTCTAGCGAGAGACCCATATCGAGATACAGAGTTAGAATAGCAGTGTAGAGAATTCCGTTTAGCGAGAAACCTATATCGAGGCCTAGAGCTATAAATGCTGTCCCCGGTTCACGATACATTATTCAGAAGCGGGTGTTGGACTACCTCCAAATTGTTTGGCACTTTCGCCATCAAAATTCATTTACCCCCGTTAGGTCACCTTATAGCGCTCCAAATTACACTCTTCTTTACAATACCACTGTTGTAGAATTATCTAAGGCGAACGTTAACATTGGACTTTTTTTTCTTTATAGCGATTCATATAATATCAAACGACATATTAGAAACCGAATATATTCGAAAACAACATAACTTTAGGGATGTTTTAAAAACCTTTTAACTCTCGCCATGTTTTTATTAAACAAAGAAATGAATCGTCATTATGTCTAATAGCTATCATGTTTCAAATAGTATAAGATTTAGAGTTTACTATATTATTGTACACATCCCAGATTTGGTGTTATTGATTCGAAAAATTAAAATTTATTATTTTTATAAATTACTAGCGAATGTGTTCCCGGTTTCGTCCGGTTTTTACCCGAGTAAAAGTTTGCCTAACGAACATTTGTTAAAACCATTCTAGAAAACATCCAATCCACATATATAGAGATTTATAAACGTATATAAATATTGTTATATGCGTTCAAATATATTTTTGAAACACATAGTATTTTTGAAAACATTTATTAAATTTTTAGTAATATATTTTATTTATATTAATATCGAAATGCCAAGTTTTTCACAACGTCATTGGAATATTATATTACTAAATACTCAAATTAAATTATAAATTTATTATACTTGGAACACATTTTAGCATTTTTACAATTTCTAAATGTAATTTCATCAGATTCCGCGAGAGGCGCTGCTTGTGAGTGAAAGTAGAAAATTTGCAAATAAAATTGCAACGAATATTTATTTCAAATCAAATTCAAACCAGAAACCTTCCCAGTAGTATAGTAAATAACTTCCTAAAGTTTCACGGCGATTGGATAATCTTACCTTTTAAAAACAATCATTGTGTACACAAATTAACAAACTACATGTAAAATTATTAACCAATCAGATTCTTTTTCGTCGCGACCAGTGAGGCGCCAAGCGGTAAAAGGCTGGAACTAACGCTTTTTGGTTTTACATTTAGAAAAAAAAGGCACATTAACCTTTTTAGTTTTTTGAATTGCCTATACGTTAAACGAAATCTTCAGCTACCTACATGCGAAATTTCATAATGATTGATTCTGTAGATTTTGCGCAACGCGATAACAAACATCGATTTCGCATTTCATTTTTATAGATATATATAAGGATTCCCGACAGTCATGAACCGGGATTGAATCCCGCGTTGAAATTTGTTTAATATGTGAATAACCTTCACATATTATTCAATGTTCAATTATCATGAACTAGGTTGCTCTTGCTGAGCGGTACCTATTTATGTGTATTTGAACCAGAGCTTCCTAAAGTTTCACGGCGATTGGATAATCTTAACTTTTAAAAACATTCATCGTGTAAACAAACTAACATTCATCGTGTAAAGAAACTACGTGTAAAATTATTAACCAATCACACAAATTCATTTATCGTCGCGATCAGTGCTGCGCCAAGCGGTAAAAGGCTGGAACTAACGCTTTTTGGTTTTACATTAAAAGAAAGCATATTAACCTTTTTAGTTTTTTGAATAGCCTATATGTTAAACGAAATCTTCAGCTACCTACATGCGAAATTTTATAATGATTGATTCTGTAGATTTTGCGATAACAAACATCGATTTTGGATTCCATTTTTATAGATATAAAGGATTTTGAGAAGGTTTTAGAGTTTGAAAGGGCGTGAAAAAATGATATAATGACCGTCTTGTCATTACAAGCATAGATATGCTTATAGAAAAACAATAAATGTCCGAAATTACGCCATAAAAACAAAGAAACACATTGCTAAAGTTTTATTTCAAATTTCAAAAGTTGTATATCAATTTAAATTATCTTACAATGTCTCATAGTCCGCAATAATTAAGTTATGATGTTAAGTAATTTAATATAATGCATTATATCTCTGTCGAGCTAAATATTTTAAATTTCCTTTTGAGTAATTTATGATGAAATGAAATTGAAAATAATTATATATATGCTATGTACAATGGATATATAATTCTCTGCAATAATAAAAAAAAAAGGGTTTCCGAGGATAGGTTTCCTGCTTTATTTATATATTCTTTCAAGGTTTCGGGTATTGTAAACCTTTCTCCAAGAGTATAGGTCATATACTACTGTAGAAGGGTTTATAATACCCGAAAGCTTGAGAGAATGTATAAATAAAGTAAGAAACGTATCCTCGGAGGTCGTTTATTATTATTGCTTACATTTGAGAGGTTTCTATTTTTCGATATTATATCTCTACAACCTCTGCAGAGTTCGGAGGAAAAATCTCCAGCTGGAATCTTTAGTGAAACCATGTATTTCGCGGTCCACGAAAAATACGCACATCGAATGTCTCGAGGAGATAGTGATGGGTTGTTCTACGAGGGGTGTTCCATAAGTCCGTGGGCCGACATATAAAGAAAATGACGAATAAAATGATTATGATTTATTTTTTAACATAATCCCCTTTAAGGTCTATACACACACACTTTTTCCAGCAATGTTCTTATGCTTTTATGCCCTCCAAAAAGAACGATGTTTCAAGTGACTCAAAAAATGAGGTTACAGCATCAATGACCTCTTCATATGACCTAAAATGAATGCCAGAAAGTGATTTTCTCAAATGAGGAAATAGGTGGAAGTCAGACGGAGCTAGATCTGGTGAATAGGGTGCATGTGGTGAAAGTTCAAAGCCAGAATCATAAATAGCAGCCATGGCTTGCAGCGACCGAAGACTCGGAGCATTGTCTTGATGGTAAACACCCTTCCTGGACAACATTCCTCTTCTCTTTTCCTTTATAGCTTATCGTAGTTGCTTCACAAGATTTGCCTAATAATTGCCAGTGATGGTTTGACCCTTATTCAGAAAGTCTAGAAGAAGTACACCCTCGGAATCCCAAAAGACAGACACCATAACCTTCCCTGCTGATGGAACTGTCTTGGCTTTCTTGGGGGGAAGGGAACCGGAGTGTCTCCATTGCATGGATTGTTGCTTGGACTATGGTGTAAAGTGATGGACCCAAGTCTCATCCATGGCAACAAATCTATTATCAAATTCCTCTGGATTGGATTCAAATAACGCAAGATTGTCCGAAGATAACTTTCTTCTTACATCCTTTTGATCGGGTGTCAAAAGTTTAGGAACCCAACGGGCAGAAAGCTTCCCGAGGCCCAAGTGTTCTCTCATAATCCGATCCACTGTTGTTTTTAGAATACCCAAGGTCTCTTCTATCTGACGAACTGTCATTCTTCTTTCCAACATAACCAAAACATGTATCTTGTCGATGTTTTCTTGAGTAACTGACTCAACAGGTCTTCCTGGTCGATGTTCGTCTTCGGTGCTGATCCTCCCTAATTTAAACGCAGCTACCCATTTTTTACTGTGCTATAGGAAGGAGCATCTTCCCTTAATGTATCCACCATACCCTCATAGATTTCCTTCGGCGACATTCCTTTCTTACAAATATATTTTATTACAGCACGAATCTCGTTTGTCTCCATTTTAGATGAATACTGTTTTTTGTCCTCTTTCAGAACCCATATCAAAAGACGGTTAGTTCTAGAAACTTAAAAATGTACGCATCTTTATACAAGGCTTTAAGGTATATTTGGTAAAATTTATTAGTTTCAAATATTTCGTTCTCATGGTCGGGCCACGGACTTATGGGACACCACTCGTAAAAGGCTCACTGGGAAGATCCAGGTCCGGTGGCAGCCTGGACGGCGCTGCAGGACCAGTAGCGGTTAGCCAGCGACTGGTCGCTGGAGTCGCTGGCAATGCCGACAGGTTGGTTCAACGCCAGGTGCTACGGATGAGGCAGGGCATGAATTATAAGCAGTGGAGCGATACCTCCGCATGGCCCCTGAAGAGATTAAATGAAAAGGGCATGCTGGTGAAGAAAAAATCGACCACTATTGCCCAGCGCCGGAGATACCTTGATACGGAAAGGGATGCCAGGCGGGAAAGCTTCATCGTGCGACGCGCAGTGCGCGTGCATATGCGCAGGAACGGCGTACCCGTCCCGCGCAGCACAGCAGCTTCCCCAGGGTCCTTTACTGGTACCCAATCCTAGCATTCTCGGCTAGCAGCCTTTGCAAGAATGCTAAAGGACAGCTGCGTCCACATAAACACTCCCCGTCGCCATAGTATTGAGCATCGGAGCTGGGACCACCAGGTAACAGACGCACAGTCCGTGCTACCTAGATGAAGCCCAAAGCGATGGCGTAGCCAGGTACCGGCAGGTATCGACATGGGGCAGGTTTAGCAGGGTGGGATGGGTACTAACCCAGTAATTCGGGCCCAGGATCAGGGGCCTATTTTCACTGCTCCAGCAGCCGAAAGCTACGGGGCAGTAGCCAGGAATATGAAGTAGGGCTATCAAAACTTCGGACTTCGCCAGCCATGAGTAGGCGTTCTTTCCTCCAGTTCGAAGAGTACGCGTAAACCAGACGGCTCGATACTCGTCTGCCTAGACTGTAATTTGGAGATGGTAGCGTCACCAGGAAAGTAGCCGTGCTGGTGGTGTACAACCGACACCAGCATCAGCGTGTTGATCGCTCTGAATAGACCGACCAGGGAAAGCCACGGGCGTATGGTACGACCTGAATATTGCTCTCTCAAGGATGCTCGACATGTGATTCTCCAGGACCAATGTTCCATGGTATGATGACATTTCGCATCTCTTTCACCGTGATAGAAGATGTGGACCACAGCGTGATGCCCAGCGTAGAGTGGGCACGGTCTTTTCTGGCGCCGCATAGCAGCCCCTTACTCTTTGGAAAGTTCACTTTACTCCTAACGCACGCAGGGATTCGTCAAAAAGAAACTTTTTAGTTTTCGAACAACCAATCCCTGCGGAGCAGCAGAACAATATCATTGGCGTACGCCAGGATTTTCTCGTCTCCCAGAATTTCTCGAGACGGTGCAGTAGGGAACCAGTAAAGATGAAGAGGGCTGCACTCGAGGAACAACCTTGCCAAAGGCCTCTGTCCCTTCTGAATAGATGGGTGAAATTTCATCGCCATTGTTGGTCGCTATGGCCTCTTTGTAGAGCAGCTGGAACCATTCCACGAAGGGCGGAGGCAGGCCGATGGAGCGCAGCTAGGAGGCCAGGAACTCTCGGTCCGCGCTGTCAAAGGTGGACTGCAGGTCGGTGGATTTGACTGACAGCGGCGACTTGTTATTGTAGGCGAGGGATTCTTCGTCAACGAAGTTTTTGAAGCCCTTTACGAACTTGAAGCTTAAAGCCCTTGACGCTACCCCAACCAGCCTCTCACCTTTGTGGCAGTCGGCTGATGGCAGCCTCCACCTCAATCAAGGAGATATCTGCACAATGAAGAAGGTCATCATTCTCCAAAGTAATGGTCTCTGTAGCTTCCTCCAGGAACCCAGTAATAGCCTGAGGGCTGCAGTAATAACTGTCGAAGCTATCTCTGAAGGTGTTGAAGACGTTCTGACTTAGAATTTCTCCCTCTAAGGTGTTCATGGGTGTCGAAGACGGTCCTCGTTCCGAGTGTGGTAGTTTGACGGCAAGGCACGTCCAAGCGCAGGCAGTGAAGGGCAGTCAGTCTCGAGCCTAGAGAGCAGTAACCGGTTCGTTGTGGCGACGTAGTTTTCGTATTCAACGTGGGGGAAGAAGAGGTACTTGATGTCTTCTACTAGGTCTCACTTCAACTTTTCTCTCATTTTCTCCATAGATCTTAAGGGGGGATATCTCCAATCTTCCGGGATGCTTTCTTAAGCGCCTCAAATCTGTCGACGACTGGCGCTCAACGAAGAAGCGTGGAGTCGGCGCAGATGGTGTAGGGGGATTCCAAATTGAAGAATTCCACAATGATCCGAGCAGCGGGACCTGAGGGTCTCATTAACGGGTGGCATTTACGGAGAGCTTTGATTGTATTAGGACCCGATACATGCAGGCAGCGTCTACCCAACTTCCGTAGCTGGCAAGACTTTTAAGCGGTGATTTCATGTCGAAGCGAAGGCTTTCACAGCTCCAGACTCGATGTCACTCGAGGACTCCGCGGAGATGAAGTCGTCGAGGACCAACGCATCTTCCCTGAAGGCTTCTTCTGCGATGACCCGCAGTTAGAGATGCAGTTTTTCACGGGGTTTGGGACAAGTGGCACTTTTTTACGCGGGTCTCGACACCCAGGATGTTGATGTTGGCGAAGGCGATCTTGTAGGAAGCATTGCAAATGACAGTGACTCCTGTCGCCTTGAGGACGGTAATGCCGGATCTTCTGAGAGGTCACACTGGCACTAAGACGGCGCTGTAGCCGAGGCAGGTCCCGGGCGCTAATAAAACCAGCATGTTCGTTTCTTAGATGAAAACGACATCATCTGCGTACCGCTACAAAAGTATCATATCTTCAAACTCCTTTCCCGAAGGCAATGTCGCGCACATTAAGCCACGCATTTAGGAAACTCTTGGCTTAAACTTTGCAGTTGTTTCGCAAATGTTAACGATTCACTATAGAGGGTGCAGGTTTTGTCTTTCACAATTAAATCCTAACAGGATTTTTAGTGTCTCTGCCTGCGAAGCAGTGATATTTCCAGTGAAGACCTTTCCTTCCTATTAATTTATCCAGTTCAGCATCTCTGAATAGGGAGTCTGGACCATGCTTCAGAGGCTCTTCGAGTTTATGATGGGCCATTAATTTACCAGAAATTAGGTCCAGAAAAAGCTTCTTCATCATGGATATGAATTGGATTTTGGTGAGAGCCTTTAACTTCGGAAATGGTTTTCAAGCCCTAAGCGCGAAATAATTCTTCAGGCATTGATATCGCTTCTTTAGAAGCGGGACAGGACGGCGCTGGTGTCAATGTGGCAGTGTTGGAGGAGATCGCTATTAGGATTGATGGAATTTAACTAGGATGGCATCGATTCCCGAGAAGCAGTCTCAGGGGTGGAGACTCCGGAGGGCTCCTAATGGACCTCGCGGGAGAGGGTGTTGTCTCTGCTTTTCCTCATTGGCCAGATGAGAACAATTAGTTCGCCGATGTCCCTGGCACTTGCATTTGATCAATTCACGCTGTATGTGATGTATTCTAGGGTGACCATTCCTTTGGACTTGATGTCGATTCACGAAGGAAGCTGATGGAATTTGAGGCCTTCGTTCAGAGACACAAAGGTACCTCTACGGAGGTCCAGGAGTATCCGCCCATTGCTCTTATTGGCTGTGTGTAGAGACCTCTTCACAATAAGGCCTTAATGTTTACGTAACATCATCATCTTTGACAACAAATGTCAGGTTTTCTATGGTAATATACTCCTACTTTTTACTATAAGGGCATATATTCAGCTAGGTATTGACGATGGTTAGGCCCTTCTCGACCATGGGCTCCACTTTTTCTGCACTTGAGATTCCGATCATTGTTTGTCAATACATTTTCATCAGCTCAAAAACTGAGTCCTTTTCCAGAAGCCCTCTCAAGGCCTTGGCATAGTCAAAAAAGCCGAATTCCGGCAATGATCGAAGGATCCGCACTAGTCGAAGGCGGCAGCGTCGTCCGTGTTTTGCTCTGGGCCAGTTGTTGCCTTCTGGTACGTTTTTGTTTAGCCGTACCCGCATTTCTAGGCACTTAGGGTGTCAGCCTTTATACACTTTTCAGCCTTTGGAAGATTTGTAGGCTGTCTTTTGTCTGAATGGCGCGTTATCCGTTCTCTTGAAACCCCAGGGGTTTGAGAAATCTTCCAAATTGATGGCATTTTTCAAAGTCCTCCATTTGATCAGTCCAATTTGTACGCTTTTCGTTTATTGAAGCGGAAGAGTTTACATCTTCACACCTTTAAATTTGCCGTATATATTTCGATGTTCGTCGAAAACGCGGACATTTCTGGTATAATGATATTCTATGTTTCCCGTCTCCATCCCAGAAAAATGGCAGAACTTGCGCGCCGGCACGGGTGATAGAGAGAGAGAGAGATATTGCAAAAATATATGTTCAGGACTATTCGTCATCTATTGACAGTCTCTGCAATCACATCTGGGTAATATTCACAGCAACAGCTCTAGAAAACTTCCAAATCTCATCCATTATGGTCACCATAGTTTCGGACTACGGCCCTTGTTCATATTTTGAGGATTCAATTTCAATAAATCGCTAGAGCATTTTATGAAAATTTTCAAAATTAAGAAAAAAGGTATTTTCTTCTTGAAGTTACTGGGTCAATCCATAGTTGAGACAAAATTGAAAATATTCTTTTTCAAATTATTAATATTTTTTCCAGGCAAAAAAAAAAGTCTAATGCAAAATTTTGATCACAAAATAGACATCTCAATTTCGCCAGGAAACACCTCAGGACAGTTCGAATATTTATAGAACCGTAAGAAGCAGCCACAAATCCAAGGTCCAAAACAATTCATTCATAGAAAATATTTTCAAATTGTCAAAGCTTTTCTTGCTGAACATTTACTGACCCGATTCATCCTAATTGCGAAGTCGGAATATATTATTGGGCGCATATTACTTTATAATTATTATGATGGAAACTTATTGAAGATTCCACTCTCTCCCGAGAAACCAATTTCCTCCTATTCCATTCAATATACACGAAGTGGTGTTACACATATCCTGTTAATAAAGAGAAACTACTCGTGTACTATAATTCTGGACCAACTGAAGACAGAGACCAAGACAGACTACGTCTCACCTCCAGATGAAAGCTATTGATCGTTCATCTTGAAATAGCATGATTGAGAGGCACACCATTCCTTGAACAACTTTAATTCACTTGATTATGTAATGAAATTACATTCTACCATTACACATTGGATTTCATGAAAACATTTTTCTTTTTGCCTATACATGTGTAGTAGATAGATTTTGTTATAACCAAATTTCCATTAGGTGTGAGATACGTTGATCATATCTCATTTCTTAAACATGTTCAGCCCGCAGCAATTTTTCTATTAAATGGCGCTAAATGAAGAATAAGAAATTTACCACAAATGCAGTTCAACCTGGATTTAGGTGATGGGTGGAACAGTCGATAATGCCGTAAGTCGCAGTACAAGTATACATTGTGTGAATTTTACAGGTTTATAAAACACGGGAAAATAACAAATATTCGAGGTGATCGACTCGAATCTGATGTTGCTTTGCTCCAGTTGATTTATTCATTTGATGAGGATTTAACTTCGCCTTTGCCGATCCCAAGCCCGGATGAAAAGGAAGGAGGAGGGGGAGCAGTAACAAGCTCGCTGAAATACCTCGGCTCATCTGGCCCGGCAGATAGTACCCTGCAAGGGCTCCTGATTCAGGGATACAGGATAAGCAGCGTCTGTACTCCATGTTAGGAGCGGCTGCACATGGCGTCTGTTCCTCATGTCATTTGTATGCCATTTCATATTGTAGTGATCCCAGTCTTAATGACAAAGGCAGACGCATTTTACTCCACCCAATCATGATGGTTGTCAACACCATCAAAAGTCTCAAGCTAAACAGGTTTGATACCATAATATGATCATCAATCCAGAAGTGGACATCCAAACGGACAAGGCACCTCAGTTAGCCGGTATTGTGATCAGGGTGCATGGACCGATCTGATCTGCTTCATGGACAAGACACCATCACCACCCTAATATGATTCAGTGGATATACGAGATAAATTTGAGGAATTTCGTGAGAAAAGTAATGTGGAAGTTTTACCAATGGTTTCGAGAACTTAGTGAAATTATATATGCATTCCGAAATATCATATATTTCAAGTATGAAATGATTCTGCCTCGAAGTTCAAACTGACGTTTTGAGCGTGAAGAGTGACAGAAGATGGATCTCCTCAATAACGCAATCAGGGAATATTATTGAGTTAGCCCGGTCGATGTATTGAATTACGCTAACAAGATACCTATTTTATCTCATTGGGGTTTCTCCATTTTTAATAGAACCCAGGCCATCTCTTACCTCATTACAGAGATTCGATAGATGTTTAGAATATTGGGTTCTCGCGAGAGGATAGTAGTTATATACAAAAAGGAAATCCCTATGGTATATGATTGTTTGAAATTGAGAATGTCTTTTTGTATATTACGTTATTAGTATCATCTTATGGCATAGTCTGTGACTTTTCTAATGGAGAAGATAAGGAAAATTTATTGTATTTAAATATTTAATTGAAATCGATAAGAGTGCCCATTTTGACAAATCAATATCATCTTCCTGTAAAATTACTTTGATCTATTCATAAATCTTTTGTGATTTTCGGCTGAATTCTTTACTCCATTTCGCTAAATGTCACGAAAACAAGGCCGTACTGATGTAATGCAATGATTCAAATGTACTGATGTATCCTGTACTGAGCAATATCCACAAATAGGCTTTCAAAAATTTACCAAAGCTGATGCTGTGGTATATTGAGTGATATATCAATATCATCGTGCTTTCTGCAGAGTAAATTAAGATAATGCATTTTGTTTCAATTTTATTTTCGAAAGGTTCTCATTTACCGAACCGTATTATTATGTTCAAAAGGAAAGAAACATATCCTTGTAAAGTGCATAAAAGCAATGCATTTCCGGATTTATTTGCGTGATACACATAGTTGATGATATATAAACACACCATCTTTTGCACATGCATTTTCAAGGGACAATCTCCTTATTGAACATTTCTGGAGTGACGATACAAAATAACCATCTGCCGGAGATGGAAGCATTGACCAACTAACAGTAGCAGCGGATCTGTAAGCACCATCTTGGTCAATAATGTTCTTCCATTGTTACTGTTTGTACCTGATAAGCGCCATTGTGTTCATTGTTCAATTAAATTCTGTTCTTTCTGTTTTAATGCTTGGTATTTAAGATTTATAACACATTTAAATTTATAATTTTTTATTCAATTAAGATTAAAATTACACAAGCATAACATTTAAATATATATCCTGCCTAACCATTCTCTATACTCTATCTAACTAACATTAAACGATCTATTTACAGCCTTTTTGGTCACTGGTCCAATATATTTATTTTCACAGACCAAATTATAAGATAAATTCAAAGATGAAAAATATGCAAAATAAATGAACAATTATATACATCATTTTATATTTATTTAAAACAAATGAACAACTATATACATCATTTTATATTTATCTAAAACAAATGAACAATTATATACATCATTTTATATTTATCTAAAACAAATGAACAATATATATACATCAATTCCCCCTTCTTAGGCTTGGCCCCCCTTATTTATCTATTTACTCTCCATATCTCTGCGGACATCTGCGCTCCCTCTGAGGATACCTGGGGGTTGTAATACTTTTCTCCTCCGAGATTGGAGTTGGCACACGTTCAGCATCATTCATATTAGTGGGATGTGATTTACCAGGCAACACTCTTCTAATGTAGTTTTGATGAACCTTTTTTATACTGTCACCTTGTTTTATTAAATAAACATTCCTTCCTAGTATTTTAATTATCTTTCCTGTATACCAAGATGGATGCCCATTAGTAATCCATCTAAACTTCACAGTCTCATCCACTTTAAATTTACCGCTAACATATTGACTATTGAATTTGGAGGCTTTTACATCAAGATGGCATTTGATACCTTTAATAGGGTCAGATTTGCATTCAAAAATGGACCCGTAATCATTTAAAAGTGAATCTATACTAAAAGAGTCCAATTTATGCAAATAATTGAATGAGATATTGAAAAGATTAAGGAAATCTCTTCCTAAGAGAAATTTAGAACAATTTAAATTAGTTATTAGTATTTCAATGGTTCTAGAAACATTTCTTAATTTTATATCAAATTTAGCCTTGCCTAAAATAGGTATTTTAGAGCCACTATAGCCGGTCAAGACTGTATTACATTTATTTAATTTAACATTTTTGAAATATTTAAAGTACTCATTTTTAGTTAATGTAGTAATGGCTGCTCCAGTATCAATTTCAGCCAACAATTTTATGTTATTTACATATACAGTTTCAATCAAGGGAGGATGCAAATTTATATTATTCAATGATAAATTATTTTGAGATCCCGAAGGATTATTATCATTAACATGCTTTTTAAATTTATTAAAAGTATTTTTGGGATTTCTGGGCAATTTACGGGCAGAACTATCTTTTTTATAACATATAGTAGAAATATGCCCTACTCTACCACAAACTCTACAATTAGCTGATTTAAAAAAACAATTATAGTGTAGATGGTTGTTCTTACCACAGTGTTTGCAGGGATTATTGATGGCATGAAGATGCTGTGGGGACAGATGGGCATCTTCGGATCTCTTGAGGTTGTGTAGGTCATTATCTGCAGACTCCGCAGACAGCGCGATGTCTAACCCAGTGTCCATAAATAAAAGGATTCAAATCCATTTAGATAATCTTCAATTCTAACAAACATTAAAACTATTTTCTCTTCCATTATTTAATAAACATGTATATATGAAATTTAAGCGATATTTGACGTGTATGATTATTTTTTAATTAAAACTTTTTTCTAATGCCTATACTGCCATGATATATTAATGGAAGAGACAGGCTCATCAGTGGTGAACCCTCTCAACGCTCTCGCCAGTTTATTTTACTATACTGCTGAAATATTGCATAGAGCTGTTCTTCTTTTATACCGATACTGAAGATAAACTCTTATAAAAAGGTATTCCAAATGAACTATAGACATTAAGCTTTAAGGAAAGTAGAAATATATATAATTCCAAATATGCTTCGAGCATTGCTCATCCGCATATAGCAAATAGATGTCTTTTTTTAGGACAATTATAATATGTGATATTGTACTGGGATAAGGTGCATAAACTATAAAAAAGGCATCTCCTTATCTTGCAAATGAAAGTTGCCGATGGCTTGCGCCATCTATCGGAATAAATATAAACTATTCTCGTTGCTCGCACCACGCTGATGAGGGCCAACAGCCCGAAACGCGTCAGTGGTTAGATTTTCTTGATTAATCAAGAATGGGTATTTGGCCAATTCTGGAAAATTAAAAATCAACGAGAATAGTTGATATTTATTCCGATAGATGGCGCAAGCCATCAGCAACTTTCAGTTGCACGATAAGGAGATGCCTTTTTCATAATATTAATATGATGTATTGGCCCGCAATCTGTATTTGTGCAAATATATAAATAAAACTGAAATTTTATTTTGTTCTTTAAATATTTTCATCATATAGGAATGGAAGTTTAACAAAGTTAAAAAGGGAGGTTGTCCATATAAATGGTCTGTCTATATAGTTTTACATTTTCCGTTCAGTGATTATAGAAATTTGGTTTAAAGAATAGAACAAAAAGGTTAGCGCTGATAATGAATATAATTTTTTTTTTCACAGAGAGATGGCGAGCTATATGTTAGTTTTTAAACGTAGAAATGTTAAATAAAAGTCTAATTCAGTTTCCTGCTGCAACACTGGTTAGATTGGAGCCAATCTAATCGTTCCTGTACGAGTACACTACGTCAACGGTCCCGGTGGACCTTTGTAGTCGGCTGAGTTGAGGACCTGAGAGAGTCCGTTGAAAGAGTTCGGCTGAAAAAAGAAAATGGCTCCAGGCGAAAAACAAATGTTATCGTGTTTGAGGATTGGATCTATATTAATGTACAAAGTTCACACATTTCTAGAATATTGAAGAATATTTCACAAATACATCTCAGTGTACTTTACACATTAAATGAAATGGTATACCATTTTCTTTCTCCATTTGCTGGTATCCTTTATATTTCAACATGAGACAATATTCTAAATTTGCTATACACACAACAATAAATATGATATATATATATATGAATTTATACAAACATAAAAAGAATTATACATATTTTAAACATACTTCATATATTTTATATTCATAATACATTACTTTGTGTTCTTTCTCTGAGTTTTATGTGAGAAAAATATTTTGTTTAGAATTTGTCATCATTTGTTTCTATATATACAAGTATATATAGGAATATAATATATATACGCGTATATATACGACAAATTATGTATTATAATGGCATACACAACTTTTTAAAATGCCACCTTCAAAGAGTATATATATATATATATATATAGTGGAATTAAATATAATTTATATGAAAGATAGTTGTAAATTAATGATGATTAAAAACAAATTATAAAATATTATTATTTGGGTATCAAAAAGGTTTTAATTATTTATGTAACAATATAGGGTTATAACAAGTTCACTCTTATTACCTCGGCCGTTACGCGTCATTTAAGCATAAGATAGAAATAAAAGGAAGAATTGAAAATATTAGGGTAGGAAAAAGAGCAAAGACAGAACCATGTAATCTTTTTTCAAACAATTTAAAGTTATTAAGAAAGAAAATTTAAAATATTTTTTCAAGCAATATATTTTTTAAATTTTTATATATTTTTTTTGTGTTGAAAACACTTTTAATAATATAAAAAAATTTTGATGGAGTCAAATTTTTTGTTTTGTTTTAATGGAAACCATGATGGTTCGAATAGGATGGAAAGAAATTGGTACCGGGCCGGGAATTGTCAAAGATAAACCCGGCGGGAGTTTCATCCCTGTTATCTAACTCACCTACCAATATCTTCGACCAATGAATAAATGAATTAAAATAAAAGAAAAAGTGGAAAAAAGATTTCAAAATTTATAAAATTTAGCTTTTGCCTTTGTTGTGGGTGGTTGGAATTATGACACTGTGTGTATGTTAGTTTTTATATTATATTATTAAAAGTGTTTTCAACACAAAAAAAAGTTATAATTTTTTTTTTAAATATTACTTTAAAAATATTTTAAAATTTCTTTCTTAATAACTTTAAATTGTTTGATAAAAAGATTACATGGTTCTGTCTTTGCTCTTTTTCCTACCCTAATATCTTCAATTCTTCCTTTTTTTTTTCTATGTTCTGCTTAAATGACGCGTAACGGCCGAGGTAAAAGCGTGAACTTGTTATAACCCTATATTGTTACATAAAAAATTAAAACCTTTTTGATACCCAAATAATAATATTTTATAATTTGTTTTTAATCATCATTAATTTACGACTATCTTTCATATAAATTATATTTAATTTTACTCATTCGTTCAGTAATAGCTTGCTATACTGACATTATACTCTCAATTTAACATCGAAAATTTCTATAAATTTCCTTAAAAATATTATAAAACCTATATATATATATATACAGGGTGGCTCGTAAGTCCTGATAGCATTTAAAATATTTTAACTAATACATTATTTATAATATTTGTTAATATTTGTCTAATTAACATATGTGTGTGTTCAGGTTACATCCATGTTTAATTCAGAAAATGTCATCCCTCGATATTAAAGAAACAATTGAAAATTTCAAGTTCTATTATCACCACAGTATTTTCACAACTCTACGACGTCAATGGTCAAAGCATCCTGAGTCTTCTGAACCTTCTGAATCAAACGCGTAACAAAAATAATTAAACATTTGAAAACTACCGGTTGTGTGGCAGATCTCCCTAGATCAGGAAGACCACACTCTGCTACCTTTGAAACTAATATAAACCTAGTTAAAGCATCTTTAGAAGCTAGTTCTCAAAAACCAATAAGGAGGTTGTTTCAAGAGCTAAAAATACACAGAACCTTCATCCAAATATGCTAAAGGGTCTATTTCCTAAATTAAATCATAAATTTCGTGGAGTTGATTGGGATAGAAGGATGGAATTATGTGAAAAAAAAAATGCTTTAAATTACCCAAAATGATGAAAATTTGCCTAATCGAATAATGTGGACTGATGAGGCTATTTTTAAATTGAATGGCCATGCCAATCGACATAAATGTGTTTATTGGGCTTCAGAAAATCCAAAGGTAGAAATTGAGAATGAAGTTAATTCCCCTGGCTTAGCTGTTTGGGGTGGAATTGGTTCGGAAGAAATACTCGGACCTTACATTTTCGATGAAAAAGTAAATGGTGAGAATTATTTGAAAATGTTGGAGGAATTTATGCAGCCACAAAATTGGTTGGAAAAAACCTTAACTTCATGCAGGCTGGTGCACCCGCCCATTACTCAAGAATTGTTAGAACATTTCTCAATGAAAGGTTCCCTCACAAATGGATGGGGTGCCGTGGACCGATTGATTGTACTGCGCGGTCCTCTGATCTTACTCCGGCAGATTTTTTTTTTTTTTTGGTTGTTTAGAAGATAAAGTTCATCATCGAAAACCCAAGACCTTAGAGAAAATAAAAAATTGAACTTGAAGAATTTAATCTTCTCGAAGCAGATTTATGTTCTCGTATTTGTCAAAATGTCCCTGAAAGACATAGATTGTGTTTGAAAGCAAACGGAGGACATTTTGAATAACTATTAAATTTACATATTTCAAAAAAGAAACTTTAATCTTTTACCTAAAATAAAATAGTTATAGTTTTTATTCTAGTTTGCCTTTTAATTTTTAATA
>CP092872.1:52171388-52225772 GCA_030710605.1 Cordylochernes scorpioides | reverse complement strand
AAGGGCCCCAGTTGGTGGCCCCTTGAATGTCGCTGATGTCTCAAATGACCGGATTTTAGCTGCCTCTTTCTGGGTTGACTGTAGGTTTGCTTTATTATTCCAGGAAGGGTATATATTATGACTATGGCCCCCGTTGAAGAAGGCTGAACATGGTTTGAGTATACTTAAAGCTGGAGAAGCCAGGAATAAGGAAAATAATTTTATAGTTGAAATTAATTAAGGTTATGGAGACATAGTTTTATGTAAATAAAATATTGTATAGTACACAAGAAAATATTATTTACAAGCAGTTTTACAACACCGGAGAGTTTGATATTTAAGGAAATTTTTGATAATATCAAAGTTATATAAGGCTATATACAATAAAATCTATTGTATTATAAGGGAAATGATATTGAGGAGTGTGAACAAGGAGAAGGGGAGTCACAAACACATGATGATTAAGACTGGGGTACTCTACACTTTAAGATATTTTTCAGGCGGACATGGCAAGAGGAAACTTGGCATGGGCTTTCTAGGCTATAGGTGTAGAGTACGAGAAATGAGGTTGAGGTTGGAAATTGCGTGAGCTCAGGACTGGGGTAACTATAGAACTACATACAATGTTAGAATTTTGGCGAACAGAGCGAGGGGAAACTTGCTTTGGGCAATTCTACCTTATCTATGCAGTTACTCGTGTAGCGAGTCAGAGGGGAAAATTCCCGTGTGTAGGTGAGGAAGTCGCATGGACCTATAGTTAATTTGAGAAGATAAAATAGTTCGAGATACAAAGGTAGAATATAGGCGAACAGAGCAAGGGGAAACTTGCTTTGGGCCTTTCCACCATAATTATTTCGATACTATGAGACTCTAGTAGTTTTAGCTAATTGAAGGAAAGTGTGCGCGCACAGTGCCAAAAATTGGGACGAGGACGGCGTTGTCCTTTACAAGTGACAAGCTGCTCGGACACAAGGTGTTTGAACCGTTGTGGGAGCTTGTGCTAGGCGGTGATTTCGCGGTGGGTTGAACGTAAAACCCATGTCTGCGCAAAATAATGACGGACCGAGCAAAATCAGCGACGATGTTTAACGTACATCCGTGGAAATATCGGAAGTAGGTTATATCGTGCTGGTTTGGACAAGGGACAAACATAGATTTGAAGACAGGGTCCGTGTGGCGAACGTGTGGCGCGAGAAGAAGGAGTGAACTGTGCCGCTCGATGCAGATTGTTCAAGTGCGAACAAAAAGGAGTTGATTAACATCTAGCAGTTAGTCAATCTGCATCCTGTGACGAACACACCAGTGGCTAGATGGTGTGGGTCGGTGGATATACTAGAGAGAAACTACAAAATATTATCATAAATCAAGGGTGAAGGTTAGAATTTTGAAATTACAATATAGAAGTTCGATAATTGATTAATCAATAATTCTATAGAAGGTCATAAGCTGGTAGAAGGTTGACAAGTTGTAAGGATGAGTGGGACATTCAGGGGGATATTAATAAAGGTCGCCAAAGGTTGGTTGTAAGCAATAGTCGATTAGAGCCAGCAATTACAAGTAGGTTGAGGTCACATACAGAGTAATAAAAATGTTCAGGTACTGGAGCACTGTTAATAGAGGTGGAGAGAATAAATGGAACTAAACTAATTATAGGAAATATTGGCATCAGAGTTTACAAGGAATGACTTCTTTAAAGAATGAATGGTAGAGGTAAAACAATTTCACTTACAGGTTATGCTGGTTTAGAGAGAAGGTAGGTTCATTGAGTTCATTGAGGGAGGGTTCTGTCTGCAGATACTGTACGGCCAGTGTTGTCCGCCACAGCAGTGTCAGGGATATGGCGGAGTCCATGATGATGGAAGGTGTCCTGCTCTGGCGCGGTGATCGTTCTTGGGCAGATCTAGTGCTGGAAGAAGTGTGCGGCAGGTTCATCTCCGTCGTAGGTGATCACATATTCAAGGTAACGGTTCAAAAGTTGGCGAGGAAGGGGTTGAGAGCTCGAAGAGGAGTGGCTACAGTTGGATTGGTTGTAGAAATTAAACTCTTTAAAACGATCATTAAAACAATAATAAACAATAAGAGGAGCTTCTTGTGTAGATTTCTTTATTACCGCAAGCTTTCGAACAGAACGTTCTTCATCGGGCGTGGATAGTAAAACGTGCTAACATGCTATTAGAGGAGAAAAACTAATATATACACCAATAAATTTACATATTGAAGAGAAAATAGCGTAAAAAGAGAATAAAACATAAATATTTAAAATGAAATTTACATAATACAAGCGTGACGACTAAAAAATAAGCAATAAACTTGAAAGAGACTAAAAACTAAGGTAAAATTATTATTAAAACGGCGACATCCCTACACCAAAAGAACAAAGAATAAAACAGTATATGGAAGTTAAAATCTACCAGACCAAGGAGGGTCCCACCCAGTGCTGCAACCATCTTTGAGATATAAGAGGGGGGGGTGGGGGGGGGGTGAAAGACAAGCTATTTATAAAGTATCTGGTAAATGTCTGGGAGGTCTATTTTGCGGTTACAACTATTGTTTTGTGTGGAAATAATAGATTCTAGGCAGAGTCGGTGATATTTGTTATGTATATGCCGGTATTTAACTTGAGGATGGTCGAGATCAAAACTATGGCCTGTTTGTGCTATATGCGTGAAAATTAAGGATTTGGGATCTTTATTGCGGATGTTACGTCTGTGCTCTGAAATACGGATGCCAGTAGTTCTTCCTGTTTCTCCAACATAAGAAGTTGGGCAACCTTGGTCTGGTAGATTTTAACTTCCATATACTGTTTTATTCTTTGTTCTTTTGGTGTAGGGATGTCGCTGTTTTAATAATAATTTTACCTTAGTTTTTAGTCTCTTTCAAGTTTATTGCTTATTTTTTAGTCGTCACGCTTGTATTATGTAAATTTCATTTTAAATATTTATGTTTTATTCTCTTTTTACGCTATTTCTCTTCAATATGTAAATTTATTGGTGTATATATTAGTTTTTCTCCTCTAATAGCATGTTAGCACGTTTTACTATCCACGCCCGATGAAGAACGTTCTGTTCGAAAGCTTGCGGTAATAAAGAAATCTACACAAGAAGCTCCTCTTATTGTTTATTATTGTTTTAATGATCGTTTTAAAGAGTTTAATTTCTACAATCTTAGCCTTAGTCCTTTTACAATGAGTCACCCGAATCCTGATCTACGTTTTTATGTACACCAATTGGAAAAGAAATCCCTACAACTGTCTAAATGGAGGCTTCATCTTACCTTTAACCTACATTGCAAGAAATTCGGTTTCATCCCGCCGTCCCTTAGAATAAAAGATCCTGTCAAGAATCCATTCTCCTCAAAGCTCACCAGGAAGTTTCATTTGGACTTACTCGAGGCCAGAATACAAGGTTCTCATTCCAATATTAGATTCCTCTCCAGATCTATTAAAGGCCTCATCTTTCTTCTCCACCAGTTAATGTCTGCGGACGACATTGCTAACCTAGTAAGATCCATCACCTTTAAGGTTCATCAACAAGAAATTTCGCTTAAGAATAGGCATCTATCAAAATTGGCATTTTGGAAAAGAAAATTTAATTTTCCTGATGTCGCCGAGTCCACGGGATCTGCTCTTCCCAACGTCCTAAATCTGTCTTCAACCAAGCTTTCTGATAGAGAGGAGAGGATCTTAGCGTTAGGTCTTCAATTCATCCCCCCAGCTAAACCGGACATCCCTAGAATAATTGCCGGAATCGAAGGCGTCACAAGGTCACTTAATCATCTTGAAACTCTTAAAGTACGAAACGCCGCAGTTCAAATTCTCAGCAGACCCTCACAGATACCACCTTCCAACAATAGACATCGCCAGATCATTAAGAAGTTGCAAAGTTACAAGTCTCTCATTTTCATTAAAGCTGACAAAGGAAGCCACACTGTCGTACTTGACCGCTCAGACTATCTTTCTAAGATGACGGACATTCTCCAGGACAACACCACCTTTGCTTCCATTTCACCCCAAGAAAATCTTGCGTTGACCAAATCATTCAGAAAGGCGCTATGCGAAATGAAGAAATCCAGCATCATCACACCTGATCAATTTGTCCTATTTACATCTTGCCTGGATAGGGAAGCTTATATTTATGGCTTGCCTAAGATACACAAGCCGGGGGTCCCACTCAGGCCCATAATAGCTTATCATCTTTCTCCAGCCTACTCTGTAGCCAAGTTTTTGGTAAGTTTTTTGTCCCCTCTTATGAAAAACCATCCTAACACATATAGCATTACGCACACCCCCCAGTTTCATAGAAGACCTCCTTAATTTACCCACCACCACCCCTACACAGTATGGTGTCTTTTGATGTCACGTCCTTATACCTCTCACTGCCACACTCTCTCATTGCTGACAAGTTGCAATCGTTCCTGGTTGCCAATAACATTGACACACAAACAGCTTCCCATATCCTGCAACTGGCTTCTCTCTGCCTCTCTGTTTGCACTTTCACCTTCAACAAGCAGTTTTATAAACAGACCAGAGGAACCCCTATGGGTAGTCCCCTATCATCAATCATCTCTGAAATAGTCATGGGTTCTTTGGACGCGTGGATCAATCAAGCCCTCCCTTCCGATATTTACTATTGGAGGAGATATGTAGATGATATCTTTTGCATTATTAAAACAGACAGCCTTCAACTCACATACAGCACCTTGCATGATTTCAACCCCCATATTAAGTTTACATACGAAACAGAAATAGGTTCTGTTTTACCTTTCCTAGACATCCTTATTATTCGCACCCCTCAGTCTTTTCACACCTCTGTTTTTCATAAGAAGCATATCCCTCCCCAATATACGCATTTCTCCTCCAATAGTCCCATCTCCTTTAAAATTAATACAGTCAGGACCTTAACTAAAAGAATTGTTACCCATTGTTCCTTACCCATTTTTAAAACAATAGAAAGATCTAGAATCCATTCCTTATTAACAACCGCTGGTTATCCCATAGATTTCATAGTAAAACATACTTTTGATCCACGTGTCCAAAGAACCACTACAATTCACAGGGCCACTTGTTGGCTCCCGTTCTCCCCTGCCGCAGTATCCATTTCCAGAGTCCTACGACCATACGGCATAAAAGTTCTCTACAATAGTCCCCCCAGCTTAGCCACCATCCTTAGACATCACATCACCAAATCTGACAAACCCATCCTACCCATAAACTCTACCGGCGCAGTTTATTCCATACAGTGCCTGGATTGCCCAACTTCTTATGTTGGAGAAACAGGAAGAACTACTGGCATCCGTATTTCAGAGCACAGACGTAACATCCGCAATAAAGATCCCAAATCCTTAATTTTCACGCATATAGCACAAACAGGCCATAGTTTTGATCTCGACCATCCTCAAGTTAAATACCGGCATATACATAACAAATATCACCGACTCTGCCTAGAATCTATTATTTCCACACAAAACAATAGTTGTAACCGCAAAATAGACCTCCCAGACATTTACCAGATACTTTATAAATAGCTTGTCTTTCACCCCCCCCACCCCCCCTCTTATATCTCAAAGATGGTTGCAGCACTGGGTGGGGACCCTCCTTGGTCTGGTAGATTTTAACTTCCATATACTGTTTTATTCTTTGTTCTTTTGGTGTAGAGATGTCGCCGTTTTAATAATAATTTTACCTTAGTTTTTAGTCTCTTTCAAGTTTATTGCTTATTTTTTAGTCGTCACGCTTGTATTATGTAAATTTCATTTAAATATTTATGTTTTATTCTCTTTTTTACGCTATTTTCTCTTCAATATGTAAATTTATTGGTGTAATATTAGTTTTTCTCCTCTAATAGCATGTTAGCACGTTTTACTATCCACGCCCGATGAAGAACGTTCTGTTCGAAAGCTTGCGGTAATAAAGAAATCTACACAAGAAGCTCCTCTTATTGTTTATTATTGTTTTAGTTGGATTGGTTGTAAATTATTGTGGAGCTTGGCTGTGGGTTCGTCCGATCTCCATGGCTGTGCTTCTTTTTTCTTCATATACTAGTAGGTATGGGGATTTGTTTCCAGGCCAGGTCTTATCCTGTCAACTTTCAATGTGACAATATAATAATAAGGTGGGGAAAGAGAAATAATCACACCACAATTTGGTAGATGAAAACAGACAACCAGAGAGAGATAGACCGACCGGCCACCGCTGAGCGGCCGGCCGTTCGTGTCGCACCCAATCACCAACTGTCTTAATTAGTCCTGAGGTTCCAAGTAAAGGGGCCCCAGTTGGTGGCCCCTTGGAATGTCTCTGATGTCTCAAATGACCGGACTTTAGCTGCCTCTCTCTGGGTTGACTGTAAATTTGCTTTATTATTCCAGGAAGGGTATATATTATGACATATATATTTATAAATTTTAAAATTCTCATAACTATACTATATATATATAGCGTATATTTTAAAACTGTATAATAATGACACTTTTAGTATATGCCACATATCTCCCAATTAGTTAGAGCCGATGCCTTAAAATATCCTACCTTCTATTAAAATGTATAGTTTCTATTTGCTACCACTCCCATATTTTGTATATATGCTATATCTTTATTAATATAACTTGTACACCCTTATTTGTATTTAAACTAAAAATGGTGACGTCTAAATAAAAATCCAAAGAGCGGTCAGCTGAGGACAGCTGGGGAGAGAGGAGGAAAATGGCAACGCCTAGCCCATGTGGGGTCCCCAAGGACTCTTTATAGACAACCCCTGTAAACAGGAAAGATGTTGACAGGGGGTCAGCAGATGGTTATAGAGGGTGGCCATCGACAGACGGCTGCTCTCTTTCACACACACAGTATCTCCCTCCATGTCTCGGAGATAGCATCCAAGTTTGTGTCATGGCCTCTACCTCTGTCCCGTGGGCTGTCCCCGATCCCTCTTTGAGCTAACATCTAGCCCTGCCTCTGCTTCTTGTTGTCCGCGTGTGGGAAGATCATCAACACTCGCCTCACGTACACGACTGCCAGTTCATCCATACGTCGGCACATTGCAACAATATTACATATATATGTGATAATTTAAGACCATTGAATTGTTGTAAATAGTCCAGATATCTACTACCACATGTTCCACTACGTGACTGTATATAACTTGTTATTTACTGCAATTAGAAAGCCTCAAGTAACATCAATCTGTACCGCGTAAGAATCTAATAAAGTATAGCAACTGTACAGATAGAAGGAATGGAGAATAACAGGAGAAAATTAAGGTTTAAACTAATCAGGCTTAGGTGAGAATAGAAAAGAAGGCCTAGCAAACCCAGTCCAACTTTTACGAGGTCGTGGCCCTCCTGGATAATATAACTTTCCCCCCCCTGTTTACGTCAGAAAAGGGCAGTGACCTGCATGGACCCAGCTCAGCTATAAAAGGAGGCCCCGATCCTCAGTTAGTCAGTCCTTAGTTAGTCTTCGTTCCAGTCCCAGTCCGCCGGACGCTCCGATAAAAGGTAAACCCTTTCCTACCTGAAATCTCCTCGTCCGATTCCTTCTTGACGCTCAGACGCTTCTAAGTGGAATCTCTGTTTGTTTATTTCACCTTTGGCCCCAGCTGTGTCGCCTTCCACCACGACTGCACGGTAGAGTTGACATCGAGGTTCGTCTAGCATCAGGTAACACTGGTCCCAGAGGTCCCAGGATATCACAGACTCCCCCGTCCGAAGGGCCGACAGGATTGTGGACGCCAAGGTACAAGTAAGCAAGTAGACCACTGTCTGTACAGAAAGATGGAAGAGGGAAGCGAGGAGGATTCAAAGGAGCCCATAGAGTCAGATCCCGACTACGAAAGTGGCGAAAACACCACTTTTACAAAGCTGGAAAACACTCTCGGTAGGACCCAGGAAGTTCCCCCCAGCCACGAGGACGCCACGCCCCCGCCAACGGTATCGATGTCCTGGGGAGTTTGACCAGGACGCTACATCAGCTTTCTGCCGTGACCGGACTATCGCGAGATGTGGAGCTACCGCGTTACAATGGTTCGTACGAGGCGCAGAGCTTCTTCAACCAACTACGACGCCCTAGCAGATCGGGCCCAACTACAATACTCTAAAAGACTGAGAAAACCACCAAACCTCCTGCAAGCACCCCTCTGAGTTACCAACACGCGAGCGTATGTTACCTGCTCCCCCGACCACCTCTAAACCACGAGCCCAGCGCAAACAATGAACTCTGACTGTCCCAAGGATCCTCCAACCACGGCACAAGACCAAGCCTGTCCCGAAATACAAGACAGCACAACAGTAGGTTCCTCCATATATAATTTTTGTTGAACAATTGCTCGTTTCGAGCTGAACTGTCTAATAATGTAAACCTACCTCTACTACTTGATACAGGAGCATCTATCGATATAATTAGGCAGAATACTTTTAAAATAGTAGAAACCACTTTATAAAGAAAATACCTGTCCATCCATTTAACTTAACTATTAACGCCATAGCTAACAATATTTTCACCATAGGTTATATCTTTTTAAACTTAAAAATAGGTAACATAACGCAGAACCTAAAATTCTATATCCTAGATACACACCCTTGCCTTTTGACATCTTATCCCTTAACTCTATAAAAATATTTCTACTAATTATAAACTGTCCTCAGCTACTTCTGTATCAGGATAATGTACCCCTACCAACTACATTATACAAATTCACCTCGTGCAAGCAACACGTGTCCCATGGACAGGTTAATACAACTGTCCCATTTACTAAATTTTCCCCTCCTGGAACGGGTTGCTCACACGTGGTGAACTCCAACGTTCTTACTTGGTCTCATTGTAATGTTCCTAATCCCATTTACAACGCCCCTATGTCCCCTTTTCTTTCATATCTTTGGACAGAAGTAGCCAAATAAAGTCACAGCCTTCCAAAACTATTCCGATCGTTAAATTCCAACATAGCTACACTCCCTCGTACCTTCCTTTTACATGCATATTTAAAATCATCGACAAATCTCTCTCAACAAAATAAACAACACCCTCTCACATCACTTTCTCCAATTGGCAACAATTTTAGTGCGCGACGTAACACCCAAATCCAATTTCGAGCCACACAAGCTCCATAACGTCGCCCCACTAAACACTAAAAAAAATCACATTAAACGTGCCATATCCACCAACAATATAAAAATTATCGATATGTTCGTACAACCAGCACCCAGGGCTTTAGTAAATTTGTTATTCATGTTGAAACAGGTTAGATTTTGTACAAAACAACGACTTCACGTGACACATTTTCATTGACAAATTTTTTCGCTTCGTGTCACAGAGCCACACCACAAAACTCTTTCACTTTTCAGGCCAAAGACGCCTTCACGCCTGTGACACTTCTCACCTCAAAGCGTGTCCACGTCGAAAGTCGCACTTTCACTCACTTCTAACCTGATATCACTGAATAACATTTTTACTAAGTCCGCAACAACCTCGAAACACAACAACCATTCGATTTAATATCAATAGATACAATATCTGGATTTTCGAAATACAAACACAAATCGAACAAATGCTTGAACACGGGATAATTACAACCTCTGTATCTCCCTATGTCAGATCCGTAACGCTTGTCACCAAACGTGACAAATCAAACGCTTTGTGTTTACAATCATAGAAATAATATCTCCGAACGTAGTCCGAATTAACAGACCCAATCGATCCCTAAATAAAGAAGATGATATAGTTCATGTGAACAAACTTAAATACTATACAGAAGATATCTTATTCCTCGCGCCCCAGCCTCTAATTCAAACACCTCGTGTAACACCTGATGTACACTTAGTAGAATTTAACCATTTATGTCCCACGATATTTGACGCTCAGAAATCCGTCCTATACCTCCGACGTGTTCAGCCCCTTTTTTACACCTTACTGCAGAGATTTTCCAATAAATTGGAGGGGAAGCAAGCTGCCCCCGAAAGGAGCTTCTGACCCAAAATAAATATACCCGCCACCCCCCGGAACTCGCTAATAATAAATTCGAGGAGAGATGGACAAACAAACAGCCGACATTTTCTTGACGGCCCGTCGCCACCCCCGTGTTCTCTAATGAACTTTCGCCAGCTATTAAATTAAATATTAGTGCGTGCCTTTTACTATATACCGTTCTAATCCCTAATGAATAAAAATATATATTCTTTCATTAATAAACCAAAACCAAGGTCACCAGGTCTAGATTCTCTCGCCCTCAATTAACTTGTCCACTTAACATCGACACTTAGATCCAAGGACCAACATTTTACCTACAAAAATCACACACAACCGACATATGTTAAAAAAAAAAACTTTGATCGGTTAGAATAGATCGCCGTGTTTCCTGTACACACAATATACACCTAAACGTGGCGCAGGGAACAAAAAAAATCGACAACATTAGGACTCAGTGATTTTCACAGTTTGAAACAATGTGATCCACGAGCCGCGTCAAACATAAAACAAATTCGATAAGTTAGAACAATTTAAAGCTCTCTCCACCCATCCTAAAAAACAGAAACATACATTTGGCATACAACTTTCCATTCTTTCACGATATATAATTTCTATGTATAATCTTACTTGCTCTTCTTTCTCTATGAACATTTTTTTTTTAAATTTTTCATTTAAGTACCCTTTATATAATCATTATCTAGCTCTTATATATTTTTTTACGTCAACCAATCAGTTTAGATTATTGTCATTTTATTTTATTTTTCTTTACCAAAGTTTATTTACTTTTTCTTTATGACTCTATTTTATAATCAACTTTATATTTTATCTTTCATATCTAATAATCTCAAGCTTATGTTTCATGTTTATATCACTAATTTGCATTTGTCACTTTATATTTTCTCTCACTTTATAAATTAGATGTTATTTACATTGTTTCATCTTCCGCTACCATGTTCAATGTTATCGAGTATATTATTGCTCTTTATTTCATTTAATATTTTCACTTTATATTACTCCTTATATACAGCTATAGTGTGTTAAACTTTGTATTATTTCATCACTATTTTTTTTAAAGATTACTTTGCATTTAATTTCGCAATTCTATTTTCGATTTTTCAAATCCTTTAACGCTATATGCAAAGCCTTAATTTCGCCATTTCATATCTCAATGATATATTCTTTTATAATCAAACTAAAAATCATGATATAAAAACAGGGCAATCTTCAATAACTTCTTAATCAACCACTTTAAAGGTTACTTCTTAATAAATACTAACATTCCTTTACGCAGGAACTTTTAACTCCTTCGCAGGCTAGACTTGACCTACTTTGATTTCGTAATTAACAATATTGACACACCGTCCCCTAGATTTACCTTATCCCAACTTCTGGCTTGGACACGTGCAAATTGTATTTTTTTATACATTCGCAGGGAACTCTCATGCCTACATCGCTGCACATCTTTTTTTAAACTCTTTTTCTCGCTAAGCCCCTGAAGACTCCAATTAAAACTTTGAGTTTCTGGTCACTGATCTTCGCCCTCATTTATCCTGCATGCACGTCTTAACGACTAATTAATAAAACCCATAACAATCACCCTTATCTTATTATTCGATTGTGGTACTGTAACTTTATTAGGGTCCCTTAAATTTACATGTGAAACATGGCCTAGGTTTTCCCGCGTCGTGCACATTAAATGGTTTGGGACTTGAGTCAAGGTTACATTGCGTCAACCTAGTATAACTAACCGCTCAACCCTTTCTAACGCTCCATCACGAAGAGATCATGATTACCCAACCAATCATTTATATTTTTACCTATAATCATTATATGTCCTCTATTAAAGCTTTTATTCCTATTTTTATTTTTACTTGTATGTTTAGTATTAGTTGTTTATACTTTATTATCTCTTATGGAGATACAGAAATCAACCCCATTTATATACCAACTCCTTTCAATTATTTTTTTTTTAAATTACTACCTTAGTACCTATTCCGCTCTCTTAAATCCCTCCATATGAACCCTCTTACATCCAGGGCCATCTGTGATGATTTAAGACCATGGAATTGTTGTAAATAGTCCAGATATCTACTACCACATGTTCCACCACGTGACTGTATATAACTTGTTATTTACTGCAATTAGAAAGCCTCAAGTAACATCAATCTGTACCGCGTAAGAATCTAATAAAGTATAGTAACTGTACAGATAGAAGGAATGGAGAATAACAGGAGAAAATTAAGGTTAAAACTAATCAGACTTAGGTGAGAATAGAAAAGAAGGCCTAGCAAACCCAGTCCAACTTTTACGAGGTCGTGACCCTCCTGGATAATATAACTTTCTTCCCCCTCTGTTTACGTCAGAAAAGGGCAGTGACCTGCATGGACCCAGCTCAGCTATAAAAGGAGGCCCCGATCCTCAGTTAGTCAGTCCTTAGTTAGTCTTCGTTCCAGTCCCAGTCCGCCGGACGCTCCGATAAAAGGTAAACCCTTTCCTACCTGAAATCTCCTCGTCCCATTCCTTCTTGACGTTCAGACGCTTCTAAGTGGAATCTCTGTTTGTTTATTTCACCTTTGGCCCAGCTGTGTCGCCTTCCACCACGACTGCACGGTAGAGTTGACATCGAGGTTCGTCTAGCATCAGGTAACACTGGTCCCAGAGGTCCCAAGATATCACACATATATATATATATAGTATAGTTGTGAGAATTTTAAGATTTCTAAATATTTTTATTTTAATTTAAACCTGTGAGGTTTGTTTTTTATTTTTTTTTTGTGATAAATAATTAGTTAGAATATATTATAATAAAAAAAAGAAAAAAAGTAACACCAGCAAAGCATCGGCAGTTACGCGTCATAGGCTGGGTGAAAAAAAGGAATAAGCGAATCGAAAGTTTTATAGAGAAGAGCAAAGAAAGAACCATGATAATAATTTTCCAAATATAAAATCAAGCTAATTAGAGAGAGAGAGAAGTATTTTCTTTGCTCTATTTTCTCTCTTGATGAAAGAAGATAGATATTTGTGAATTATTTTTTTGTGATTTTTTTATAAGCTTAATTTAAAAACAATCTAGTGTAAATGTGGAGGACCAAATACAACAAGTGATTAATTAAATAAAAAAATTATAAATCTTAAAATTCTCATAACTATACTATTTGATACAGAATTAGCTTGCTGTTCTGACTCAAAATTAATTCAAAATCTGTAGTTCTTAATATTTTACTTTTCATCTTTTTTCCAAATATAAAAAATTACTATTAATAAAAATATATATTGATATTGCTTTTTCACATGTTAAGCGTATTTACGCAAGTTTGGCCTTAAATACCCATTTCTTAGTTTCTCAAGAAACCTCTGGGACCAAAACATTTTAGGTCGCAGTTGTACAGCCTGCTCCACGCTGACGTAGGGCCAACAGCCCGAAAAGCGTTCGTGGATGGCTTTTCATGATTATCAAGAAAATGGGTTTGGCCAAATAGCAGGGGACAGGATAAATCAACGCTTAGCTCTCTGCTATCTATAAAGTACATGTGCTAATGGTCAGGATATGCCTACTTTATTTTCAATATATATTTTTTAAAATAGAGCAATCCATAAATAGATATTTAATTGAAAATGTATATATCGGATTAAAATATAGTTTATTTAGAAATATTTCAGTTGGCTGAACGCCAACCTTTTTCAAGGTATTATAACATATTTTTTGCTAATATGTTTTAAAACATTAAAAAGGTTGTGACGTTCAGTCACAACTGAAATATTGGTAAATAAATTATAATTTGATCTAATTTATAATTAAATATATATTATTTTCTCTTATTTTAAATCTTGGGTCATTTTTAATAGCTAAAGAGTGAAAAGGTTTTTTATATTATTAATCCAAAACTCATCGAAGTATATTTATTCTTAGATTATTCACCCACAACTTATTGAAACGTGCATACTACTGTAAAACTGATTTTAAAAAATTCAAAATAAGTAGTCTCCAGGATTTAATGCATTAAATAATACATTTTTCCAAATAAATTCCAGAAGGAACAAAGAGGAGAAAGGTGTGCAGAGGAAAATTGTCCGAGGCGGTGAATCAATAACCTTCAAGTAGAAAATGATTGCGATGTTATTTTCCACTTTACGACCATCTCCTGAATAGGAAATTGGCCAGAAAATGAGATGTTAATTCTTAATGAAGAGAGATATCAGCCCTAACCAATTTCGCATCATCCCAGGGGATGGAGTTGCTATGAAGAGCCCCATTTGGGCATAAAACGAATATTGTAATCACTGCCCATGAGATCTCAGACGGCGAGTTATTTAATGGGGTAATACACATTTTCATTTCAATTAATTTCGATTCCCATTTACTTTATGGTAATCAACAAGACTAATCATCATTTTAGAACAGCTTTCCATTCCTTTCAAGGTTATGGATATTTCAGTGTACGATGTAGAGGTAGCCAGACTCTAAGTCAGCTATTTTACCAAGAAATATCTAGATATTAGGATATTATCTTTGATTAACTGAATAAAAAGCTTCTCTATTTTTCCAAGAATAATGTTTTATTATTATAAATATTATATAAAGTTGTCCCAAAAGTTCGTAAACATATTATGATTTATATTTTTCAAGTGTTTACGAACTTTTGGGACAACCTTAGTAATATTGGTAACTTTAGTCAAATTATAACAGGATTTCTATAGAAGAATGATTTGATCTCTGATGTTCTATATCAAGGATGGCCATTCAGCAGGTGGACCAAGTTAAACAATTACAATGTTGTCCCAAAAGATCGTAAACACTTGCAAAATATAAATCATAATATGTTTACGAACTTTTGGGAAAACCTTATATACGTATATAGATAATGGTATTATGTTTTTTAATGGCGACCGTAATGTTTATTGAAATACCAATTTATTTTACATCTAAACTCCAATCAAATCTTCTTGTGTTGAATGCGTGCTTCTATGGATAACAAGATGTTCAAATCTATTTTCTCTCTATATATATAAAAGTCAATGATGTATGTTTATTCATTTATTTGTTCGACCTATACGCTTCCTCTATATTTAGCTAATCTGGCTGAAATGTTCTCATTATATATGTAAGGTTAAGTTTGAAAAAGGTTTTTGTTTCATTTTCAACCAAGAAAAATCAAAATTGGACAAGTACTAGATACATTTATTTATTTTTTTACCCATAAAATTATTCTAATAAAATCAATACATCAATTTTGATGGGCAGAAACAAGATTGTTTCGGCGAAAAATTCACTCGGACAGGATATATTCTATATACAGTTACGAGCGTCATTCCTCATCTCCTAATCAACAATCAGTCATCAGTTTTCATCTCTGTCACCGTTTGCTTTTTTTTGGAATGGCGCCCTCCTATTGGTTGGCTACGGTCACGCCACCTTTGCCCCCCCCCCCATCATGCCCCCCCCCCCCCCCCCACTCGCCTTTTCGTTTATGTAATTATTGTGTTGGAGCGGGTCGCTCCTTAAATAAATGCATATATTAGTTAATAACCAAATGGAATCCTCTCTTTCTTTTTCCCTGTAAGAGACGCCTACGGAAGCCAACAGTACATAGACAGATAAAGCACATAGGCTATAGTTATTAACTAACATATGCATTTATTTAAGGGGCCAATTTATAATTGTAACAAAGAGTATTTGAATCAAAACATTCAATCGGGTAAAACACGGGCGTTGCCAGGGTCATTCGGCTAGTATATATAAAGAAGGCATCTCCTGAACACGAGCACATGTGCTTTTTATATGGCAGAGCGCCATCTAGTGGAGCAAAAATAAACTAAACGTTTATTTAGCTTGCTTCGTGATATTTGGCAAACCCAATCGCGCTGTTGGTGCTCGTCAGCGTGGAGTAGGCCTGTAACCACTGCGACCAAAAAGATTTTTGGTCCCAGAGGCTTCTTGAGAAATCAAGAAATGGGTATTTGAGGCCAAATTTGCGTAAAGACGCTTAACACATGAAAAAAAAAAAAGTCATCTAAAAAGCACATGTGCTCGTGGTCAGTAGATGCCTTCTTTATTTTTAATATCAACACCTGACCCACTTATCTTTTATTTTTTCTATTGTTTTTTCATGTATTAAGCGTCTTTACGCAAATTTGGCCTTAAATACCCATTCTTGATATCTCAAGAAGCCTCTGGTACCAAAAATCTTTTTGGTCGCAGTGGTTACAGCCTACTCCACGCTAACGAGCGCCAACAGCGCGAAACACGTTCGTGGATGGCTTTTATTGATTTATCTAGAAATTGGGTTGGCCAAATATCACAGAGCAAGCTAAATAAACGTTTAGTTTATTTTTGCTCCACTAGATGGCGCTCTGCCATATAAAAAGCACATGTGTTCGTGGTCAGGAGATGCCTTCTTTATTTTTAATATCAACACCTGACCCACTTATATTTTATTTTTTCTATTGTTTTTCGTATATATATAAGGACGCCCTTGAAACCGTAGAATGATTTTAACGCCTCGCTAAATGTTTTAATTTTGTTTGCTCCTGACGAGAATAAAATATTTTTGTCGAAACATCGAGGTAATAAAAAGATTTACTGGCCGAAGTATCTTTATTTTCAAGAAATATATAAGGAAGGTTCAAAAAGGCATCTTTACTCACTCTATTTTTATTAAAACTAAAAAAAAAAAATAATTCAACATAATTAAGAGTGAGAGAGAGTGTTCCACAGTTCCAGTTAAAAAATAACTCCATTAGGTACCACTTGAAAAGCGCCACCTAGCTTATGATATTTACAATGGATATTATTACAATGCACTAGCGCGCCATCTGTTATCAAATTACAAAACTATTCTAGACGCGTAATATTCTTTTTAAAATAAAACAATTTCTACTGCCCTTACTGCAATGGAAAAATGGTATGGTAGATTAAACTGGCGAAACCGCTGGGAGGGTTCACCACTGATGAGCCAGGCCCTCCCTTTAATTTTTCCATTGCAGTAAGGGCAGTAGAAATTGTTTTATTTTAAAAAGAATATTACGCGTCTAGAATAGTTTTGTAATTTGATAATGGATAATATGTACAGGTTTTTCACATTTACACTGTATTCACAAAATTACATGGTTAGAGTCTTGTGGTGTTGGGATCTTAGATTTGGGATGTTCTTTCTTCTATATAAAACTAGGCGAATGACCCGGGCAACGCCCGGGTTTTACCCGATTAAATACTTTTATTCAAATACTATTCGTTACAATTATAAATTGGCGCCGTGGATGTCATTCTTGTGAAACGTCCCGCTCCAAACTTTGTGTCTGAGAAGTGATATTTTTATAAAGAGATGATCTGGCTTTGTGTCTTCTGCTCGAATGAATGTTTTTTTATTAGAATTTTGTTCCTGCATACTAAAAATGAACTGGCTTCACCTGTGGTCTCTGCTTTTAAAATTTTTCCGGATATAATTTTGTATCTGATAATCAAATATAAATAGCAATATTGTCATAATCATTTTCTGACTGAAAAAAACCCAACTATTTTTGCCCAGAACCTGTCAATTTCAATTTTTCTTGGCTAAAAATGCGACAAATATCTCTTCCACTTTTTTCTATGTCCTGTTAAAACAGGTTTTACATGTACATTAGGTCAGCTGATATTACCTCCCATCTTCACCGCTAGAGGCGCTGCTTGCGAGCGAAAGAGCAAATTTGCAACTCAAATTTGCAAATAACTCGAAGAAAATTCGGGATAGAGACCTGAAATATTCAATATAAGTTTTTCAGATTCTACTATACATACTGCTAAACTTTCAGTCGTATTAGTTACGTATTTTACGTATATTACGTAAAGGCATTCCATTCACAAAAGCAAACGATGACAGAATTGATGACTCTGATACTTGTATATTTTAATAATAATATAAATGAGTTTTAAAAATTGTAAAAAAAAAATGCATCGGCCGGGAATCGAACCCGGGCCGCCCGCGTGGCAGGCGAGCATTCTACCATTGAACCACCGATGCTTATAAAAAATGGCCATATTTGGGTATTTATTTCATTCACAAAAGCAAACGGT
Organism: Cordylochernes scorpioides; assembly: GCA_030710605.1. NCBI lineage: Eukaryota > Metazoa > Arthropoda > Arachnida > Pseudoscorpiones > Chernetidae > Cordylochernes > Cordylochernes scorpioides. The sequence continues at coordinate 52,207,788 of CP092872.1, read as the reverse complement.
GACAGAATTGTTGATTGATTGTTGATTGGTGACTCTGATACTTGTATATTTTAATGGTTTTATTTTGTTCTAAACCCGTTTTTTAATTTTAATTTTTATTTTCTCTTAGATTATAGAGTTTGGGGTTCCTTTTCTTTGTTTTTTTTTGTAGTTTCCTTCTTCTTTGAAGGTTGTATTTTCGAGCTTTTCTAATTTTTTTTTGTGAAATTGAAAATTGGTCTTATTATGAAATCTTTCATGTTTTCTCTATTAATATCTTTTCTTATGAGACTGCTACTGACAAACCATTGCTCCTATTATATTCTTGATGATCTGGAGGGCTTTCAAAGATTTAAATTTTTTACAAGTAGGTATATAGATGAGAAGTTGTAGTTTAAAATATGAGCTCTTCAAAGTCTATTAAAATTAGACCAAAAACTAATTTACATATTTTGTGATTAAATAATAAACTAGATCTGTAAGGAATTAGAACTCAGAATTTGAAAATAGGCAAATATCGGACTGACTCGATTTTAGGATAAGAAAACGCAGAACTGAATATTTGAAAATGAATCTTTACAAACCAAAGATTGTCCTGAGGTCCAGAGTTAGAATAGTAGTATACAGAAGTCCGTATAGCGAAAGAACTATATCGAGGTCCAGAGTTAGAATAGCAGTGTACAGAGGTCCGTCTAGCGAGAGACCCATATCGAGGTACAGAGTTAGAATAGCAGTGTAGAGAATTCCGTTTAGCGAGAAACCTATATCGAGGCCTAGAGCTATAAATGCTGTCCCCGGTTCACGATACATTATTCAGAAGCGGGTGTTGGACTACCTCCAAATTGTTTGGCACTTTCGCCATCAAAATTCATTTACCCCCGTTAGGTCACCTTATAGCGCTCCAAATTACACTCTTCTTTACAATACCACTGTTGTAGAATTATCTAAGGCGAACGTTAACAATGTACTTTTTTTTTCTTTATAGCGATTCATATAATATCAAAAGACATATTAGAAACTGAATATATTCGAAAACAACATAACTTTAGGGATGTTAAAAACCTTTTAACCCTCGCCATGATTTTATCAAACAAAGAAATGAATCGTCATTATGTCTAATAGCTATCATGTTTCAAATAGTATAAGATTTAGTGTTTACTATATTATTGTACACATCCCAGATTTGATGTTATTGATTCGAAAAATTAAAATTTATTATTTTTATAAATTACTAGCGAATGTTCCCGGTTTCGTCCGGTTTTTACCCGAGTAAAGGTTTGCCTAACGAACATTTGTTAAAACCATTCTAGAAAACATCCAATCCACATATATATAGATTTATAAACGTATATAAATATTGCTATATGCGTTCAAATATATTTTTGAAACGCATAATATTTTTGAAAACATTTATTCAATTTTAAGTAATATATTTTCTTTATATTAATATCGAAATGCCAAGTTTTTTACAACGTTATTGGAATATTATATTACTAAATCCTCATATTGAATAATAAATTTATTATACTTGGAACACATTTTAGCATTTTTACAATTTATAAATGCAATTTCACCAGATACCGCGAGAGGCGCTGCTTGCGAGTGAAAGTAGAAAATTTGCAAATAAAATTGTAACGAATATTTATTTCAAATCAAATTCAAACTAGAAACCTTCCCAGTAGTATAGTAAATAACTTCCTAAAGTTTCACGGCGATTGGATAATCTTAACTTTTAAAAACATTCATCGTGTAAACAAACTAACATTCATCGTGTAAAGAAACTACGTGTAAAATTATTAACCAATCACAAATTCATTTATCGTCGCGATCAGTGCTGCGCCAAGCGCTAAAAGGCTGGAACTAACGCTTTTTGGTTTTACATTAAAAGAAAGCATATTAACCTTTTTAGTTTTTTGAATAGCCTATATGTTAAACGAAATCTTCAGCTACCTACATGCGAAATTTCATAATGATTGATTCTGTAGATTTTGCGATAACAGACATCGATTTTGGATTCCATTTTAATATATATAAATGATTTTTAAAACGTCTTAGAGTTAGAAAGAGCGTGACAAAATGATATAATGACCGTCTTGTCATTACAAGCATAGATATGCTTATAGAAAAACAACAAATGTCCGAAATTACGCCATAAAAACAAAGCAACACATTGCTACATTTTTATTTCAAATAGCAAAAGTTGTATATCAATTTAAATTATCTTACAATGTCTCATAGTCCGCAATAATTGAGTTATGATGTTAAGTAATTTAATATAATGCATTATATCTCTGTCGAGCTAAATATTTTAAATTTCCTTTTGAGTAATTTATGATGAAATGAAAACGAAAATAATTATATATATGCTAGGTGTACAATGGATATATCATATATTCTCTGCAATAATAAAAAAAAGGGTTTCCGAGGATAGGTTTCCTGCTTTATTTATATATTCTTTCAAGGTTTCGGGTATTGTAAACCTTTCTAGAAGAGTATATATCATATACTACTGTAGAAGGGTTTATAATACCCGAAAGCTTGAGAGAATGTATAAATAAAGAAACGTATCCTCGGAGGTCGTTTATTATTATTGCTTACATTTCAGAGGTTTCTATTTTTCGATATTATATCTCTACTACCTCTGCAGAGTTCGGGGGAAAAATCTCCAGCTGGAATCTTCAGTGAAACCATGTATTTCGCGGTCCACGAAAAATACGCACATCGAATGTCTCGAGGAGATAGTGATGGGTTGTTCTACGAGGGGTGTTCCATAAGTCCGTGGGCCGACATATAAAGAAAATGACGAATAAAATGATTATGATTTATTTTTTAACATAATCCCATTTAAGGTCTATACACTTTTTCCAGCAATGTTCTTATGCTTTTATGCCCTCCAAAAAGAACGATGTTTCAAGTGACTCAAAAAATGAGGTTACAGCATCAATGACCTCTTCATATGACCTAAAATGAATGTTAGAAAGTGATTTTCTCAAATGAGGAAATAGGTGGAAGTCAGACGGAGCTAGATCTGGTGAATAGGGTGCATGTGGTGAAAGTTCAAAGCCAGAATCATAAATAGCAGCCATGGCTTGCAGCGACCGAAGACTCGGAGCATTGTCTTGATGGTAAACACCCTTCCTGGACAACATTCCTCTTCTCTTTTCCTTTATAGCTTATCGTAGTTGCTTCACAAGATTTGCCTAATAATTGCCAGTGATGGTTTGACCCTTATTCAGAAAGTCTAGAAGAAGTACACCCTCGGAATCCCAAAAGACAGACACCATAACCTTCCCTGCTGATGGAACTGTCTTGGCTTTCTTGGGGGGAAGGGAACCGGAGTGTCTCCATTGCATGGATTGTTGCTTGTACTCTGGTGTAAAGTGATGGGCCCAAGTCTCATCCATGGCAACAAATCTATTAACAAATTCCTCTGGATTGGATTCAAATAACACAAGATTGTCCGAAGATAACTTTCTTCTTACATCCTTTGGATCGGGTGTCAAAAGTTTAGGAACCCAACGGGCAGAAAGCTTCCCGAGGCCCAAGTGTTCTCTCATAATCCGATCCACTGTTGTTTTTAGAATACCCAAGGTCTCTTCTATCCGACGAACTGTCATTCTTCTTTCCAACATAACCAAAACATGTATCTTGTCGATGTTTTCTTGAGTAACTGACTCAACAGGTCTTCCTGGTCGATGTTCGTCTTCGGTGCTGATCCTCCCTAATTTAAACGCAGCTACCCATTTTTTACTGTGCTATAGGAAGGAGCATCTTCCCTTAATGTATCCACCATACCCTCATAGATTTCCTTCGGCGACATTCCTTTCTTACAAATATATTTTATTACAGCACGAATCTCGTTTGTCTCCATTTTAGATGATTCCTGTTTTTTGTCCTCTTTCAGAACCCATATCAAAAGACGGTTAGTTCTAGAAACTTAAAAATGTACGCATCTTTATACAAGGCTTTAAGGTATATTTGGTAAAATTTATTAGTTTCAAATATTTCGTTCTCATGGTCGGGCCACGGACTTATGGGACACCACTCGTAAAAGGCTCACTGGGAAGATCCAGGTCCGGTGGCAGCCTGGACGGCGCTGCAGGACCAGTAGCGGTTAGCCAGCGACTGGTCGCTGGAGTCGCTGGCAATGCCGACAGGTTGGTTCAACGCCAGGTGCTACGGATGAGGCAGGGCATGAATTATAAGCAGTGGAGCGATACCTCCGCATGGCCCCTGAAGAGATTAAATGAAAAGGGCATGCTGGTGAAGAAAACATCGACCACTATTGCCCAGCGCCGGAGATACCTTGATACGGAAAGGGATGCCAGGCGGGAAAGCTTCATCGTGCGACGCGCAGTGCGCGTGCATATGCGCAGGAACGGCGTACCCGTCCCGCGCAGCACAGCAGCTTCCCCAGGGTCCTTTACTGGTACCCAATCCTAGCATTCTCGGCTAGCAGCCTTTGCAAGAATGCTAAAGGACAGCTGCGTCCACATAACACTTCCCCGTCGCCATAGTATTGAGCATCGGAGCTGGGACCACCAGGTAACAGACGCACAGTCCGTGCTACCTAGATGAAGCCCAAAGCGATGGCGTAGCCAGGTACCGGCAGGTATCGACATGGGGCAGGTTTAGCAGGGTGGGATGGGTACTAATCCAGTAATTCGGGCCCAGGATCAGGGGCCTATTCTCACTGCTCCAGCAGCCGAAAGCTACGGGGCAGTAGCCAGGAATATGAAGTAGGGCTATCAAAACTTCGGACTTCGCCAGCCATGAGTAGGCGTTCTTTCCTCCAGTTCGAAGAGTACGCGTAAACCAGACGGCTCGATACTCGTCTGCCTAGACTGTAATTTGGAGATGGTAGCGTCACCAGGAAAGTAGCCGTGCTGGTGGTGTACAACCGACACCAGCATCAGCTTGTTGATCGCTCTGAATAGACCGACCAGGGAAAGCCACGGGCGTATGGTACGACCTGAATATTGCTCTCTCAAGGATGCTCGACATGTGATTCTCCAGGACCAATGTTCCATGGTATGATGACATTTCGCATCTCTTTCACCGTGATAGAAGATGTGGACCACAGCGTGATGCCCAGCGTAGAGTGGGCACGGTCTTTTCTGGCGCCGCATAGCAGCCCCTTACTCTTTGGAAAGTTCACTTTACTCCTAACGCACGCAGGGATTCGTCAAAAAGAAACCTTTTTAGTTTTCGAACAACCAATCCCTGCGGAGCAGCAGAACAATATCATTGGCGTACGCCAGGATTTTCTCGTCTCCCAGAATTTCTCGAGACGGTGCAGTAGGGAACCAGTAAAGATGAAGAGGGCTGCACTCGAGGAACAACCTTGCCAAATGCCTCTGTCCCTTCTGAATAGATGGGTGAAATTTCATCGCCATTGTTGGTCGCTATGGCCTCTTTGTAGAGCAGCTGGAACCATTCCACGAAGGGCGGAGGCAGGCCGATGGAGCGCAGCTAGGAGGCCAGGAACTCTCGGTCCGCGCTGTCAAAGGTGGACTGCAGGTCGGTGGATTTGACTGACAGCGGCGACTTGTTATTGTAGGCGAGGGATTCTTCGTCAACGAAGTTTTTGAAGCCCTTTACGAACTTGAAGCTTAAAGCCCTTGACGCTACCCCAACCAGCCTCTCACCTTTGTGGCAGTCGGCTGATGGCAGCCTCCACCTCAATCAAGGAGATATCTGCACAATGAAGAAGGTCACCATTCTCCAAAGTAATGGTCTCTGTAGCTTCCTCCAGGAACCCAGTAATAGCCTGAGGGCTGCAGTAATAACTGTCGAAGCTATCTCTGAAGGTGTTGAAGACGTTCTGACTTAGAATTTCTCCCTCTAAGGTGTTCATGGGTGTCGAAGACGGTCCTCGTTCCGAGTGTGGTAGTTTGACGGCAAGGCACGTCCCAAGCGCAGGCAGTGAAGGGCAGTCAGTCTCGAGCCTAGAGAGCAGTAACCGGTTCGTTGTGGCGACGTAGTTTTCGTATTCAACGTGGGGGAAGAAGAGGTACTTGATGTCTTCTACTAGGTCTCACTTCAACTTTTCTCTCATTTTCTCCATAGATCTTAAGGGGGATATCTCCAATCTTCCGGGATGCTTTCTTAAGCGCCTCAAATCTGTCGACGACTGGCGCTCAACGAAGAAGCGTGGAGTCGGCGCAGATGGTGTAGGGGATTCCAAATTGAAGAGAATTCCACAGTGATCCGAGCAGCGGGACCTGAGGGTCTCATTAACGGGTGGCATTTACGGAGAGCTTTGATTGTATTAGGACCCGATACATGCAGGCAGCGTCTACCCAACTTCCGTAGCTGGCAAGACTTTTAAGCGGTGATTTCATGTCGAAGCGAAGGCTTTCACAGCTCCAGACTCGATGTCACTCGAGGACTCCGCGGAGATGAAGTCGTCGAGGACCAACGCATCTTCCCTGAAGGCTTCTTCTGCGATGACCCGCAGTTAGAGATGCAGTTTTTCACGGGGTTTGGGACAAGTGGCACTTTTTTACGCGGGTCTCGACACCCAGGATGTTGATGTTGGCGAAGGCGATCTTGTAGGAAGCATTGCAAATGACAGTGACTCCTGTCGCCTTGAGGACGGTAATGCCGGATCTTCTGAGAGGTCACACTGGCACTAAGACGGCGCTGTAGCCGAGGCAGGTCCCGGGCGCTAATAAAACCAGCATGTTCGTTTCTTAGATGAAAACGACATCATCTGCGTACCGCTACAAAGTATCATATCTTCAAACTCCTTTCCCGAAGGCAATGTCGCGCACATTAAGCCACGCATTTAGGAAACTCTTGGCTTAAACTTTGCAGTTGTTTCGCAAATGTTAACGATTCACTATAGAGGGTGCAGGTTTTGTCTTTCACAATTAAAATTATTATACCTAACAGGATTTTTAGTGTCTCTGCCTGCGAAGCAGTGATATTTCCAGTGAAGACCTTTCCTTCCTATTAATTTATCCAGTTCAGCATCTCTGAATAGGGAGTCTGGAGCATGCTTCAGAGGCTCTTCGAGTTTATGATGGGCCATTAATTTACCAGAAATTAGGTCCAGAAAAAGCTTCTTCATCATGGATATGAATTGGATTTTGGTGAGAGCCTTTAACTTCGGAAATGGTTTTCAAGCCCTAAGCGCGAAATAATTCTTCAGGCATTGATATCGCTTCTGGCCACGGCGCTGGTGTCAATGTGGCAGTGTTGGAGGAGATCGCTATTAGGATTGATGGAATTTAACTAGGATGGCATCGATTCCCGAGAAGCAGTCTCAGGGGTGGAGACTCCGGAGGGCTCCTAATGGACCTCGCGGGAGAGGGTGTTGTCTCTGCTTTTCCTCATTGGCCAGATGAGAACAATTAGTTCGCCGATGTCCCTGGCACTTGCATTTGATCAATTCACGCTGTATGTGATGTATTCTAGGGTGACCATTCCTTTGGACTTGATGTCGATTCACGAAGGAAGCTGATGGAATTTGAGGCCTTCGTTCAGAGACACAAAGGTACCTCTACGGAGGTCCAGGAGTATCCGCCCATTGCTCTTATTGGCTGTGTGTAGAGACCTCTTCACAATAAGGCCTTAATGTTTACGTAACATCATCATCTTTGACAACAAATGTCAGGTTTTCTATGGTAATATACTCCTACTTTTTACTATAAGGGCATATATTCAGCTGAGTATTGACGATGGTTAGGCCCTTCTCGACCATGGGCTCCACTTTTTCTGCACTTGAGATTCCGATCATTGTTTGTCAAGACATTTTCATCAGCTCAAAAACTGAGTCCTTTTCCAGAAGCCCTCTCAAGGCCTTGGCATAGTCAAAAAAGCCGAATTCCGGACAATGATCGAAGGATCCGCAATAGTCGAAGGCGGCAGCGTCGTCCGTGTTTTGCTCTGGGCCAGTTGTTGCCTTCTGGTACGTTTTTGTTTAGCCGTACCCGCATTCCTAGGCACTTAGGGTGTCAGCCTTTATACACTTTTCAGCCTTTGGAAGATTTGTAGGCTGTCTTTTGTCTGAATGGCGCGTTATCCGTTCTCTTGAAACCCCAGGGGTTTGAGAAATCTTCCAAATTGATGGCATTTTTCAAAGTCCTCCATTTGATCAGTCCAATTTGTACGCTTTTCGTTTATTGAAGCGGAAGAGTTTACATCTTCACACCTTTAAATTTGCCGTATATATTTCGATGTTCGTCGAAAACGCGGACATTTCTGGTATAATTATATTCTATGTTTCCCGTCTCCATCCCAGAAAAATGGCAGAACTTGCGCGCCGGCACGGGTGATAGAGAGAGAGAGAGAGAGATATTGCAAAAATATATGTTCAGGACTATTCGTCATCTATTGACAGTCTCTGCAATCACATCTGGGTAATATTCACAGCAACAGCTCTAGAAAACTTCCAAATCTCATCCATTATGGTTACCATAGTTTCGGACTACGGCCCTTGTTCATATTTTGAGGATTCAATTTCAATAAATCGCTAGAGCATTTTATGAAATTTTTCAAAATTAAGAAAAAGGTATTTTCTTCTTGAAGTTACTGGGTCAATCCATAGTTGAGACAAAATTGAAAATATTCTTTTTCAAATTATTAATATTTTTTCTAGGCGAAAAAAAAAGTCTAATGCAAAATTTTGTTCACAAAATAGACATCTCAATTTCGCCAGGAAACACCTCAGGACAGTTCGAATATTTATAGAACCGTAAGAAGCAGCCACAAATCCAAGGTCCAAAACAATTCATTTATAGAAAATATTTTCAAATTGTCAAAGCTTTTCTTGCTGAACATTTACTGACCCGATTCCTCCTATTTGCGTAGTCGGAATATATTATTGGGCGCATATTACTTTATATTTATTATGATGGAAACTTATTGAAGATTCCACTCTCTCCCGAGAAACCAATTTCCTCCTATTCCATTCAATATACACGAAGTGGTGTTACACATATCCTGTTAATAAAGAGAAACTACTCGTGTACTATAATTCTGGACCAACTGAAGACAGAGACCAAGACAGACTACGTCTCACCTCCAGATGAAAGCTATTGATCGTTCATCTTGAAATAGCCTGATTGAGAGGCAAACCATTCCTTGAAGAACTTTAATTCACTTGATTATGTAATGAAATTACATTCTACCATTACACATTGGATTTCATGAAAACCTTTTTCTTTTTGCCTATACATGTGTAGTAGATAGATTTTGTTATAACCAAATTTCCATTAGGTGTGAGATACGTTGATCATACCTCATTTCTTAAACATGTTCAGCCCGCAGCAATTTTTCTATTAAATGGCGCTAAATAAGAATAAGAAATTTACCACAAATGCAGTTCAACCTGGATTTAGGTGATGGGTGGAACAGTCGATAATGCCGTAAGTCGCAGTAAAAGTATACATTGTGTGAATTTTACAGGTTTATAAAACACGGGAAAATAAAAAATATTCGAGGTGATCGACTCGAATCTGATGTTGCTTTGGCTCCAGTTGATTTATTCATTTGATGAGGATTTAACTTCGCCTTTGCCGATCCCAAGCCCGGATGAAAAGGAAGGAGGAGGGGGAGCAGTAACAAGCTCGCTGAAAAACCTCGGCTCATCTGGCCCGGCAGATAGTACCCTGCAAGGGCTCCTGATTCAGGGATACAAGGATAAGCAGCGTCTGTACTCCATGTTAGGAGCGGCTGTACATGGCGTCTGTTCCTCATGTCATTTGTATGCCATTTCATATTGTAGTGATCCCAGTCTTAATGACAAAGGCAGACGCATTTTACTCCACCCAATCATGATGGTTGTCAACACCATCAAAGGTCTCAAGCTAAACAGGTTTGAAACCATAATATGATCATCAATCCAGAAGTGGACATCCAAACGGACAAGGCACCTCAGTTGGCCTGGTATTGTGATCAGGGTGCATGGACCGATCTGATCTGCTCATGGACAAGACACCATCACCACCCTAATATGATTCAGTGGATATACGAGATAAATTTGAGGAATTTCGTGAGAAAAGTAATGTGGAAGTTTTACCAATGGTTTCGAGAACTTAGTGAAATTATATATGCATTCCGAAATATCATATATTTCAAGTATGAAATGATTCTGCCTCGAAGTTCAAACTGACGTTTTGAGCGTGAAGAGTGACAGAAGATGGATCTCCTCAATAACGCAATCAGGGAATATTATTGAGTTAGCCCGGTCGATGTATTGAATTACGCTAACAAGATACCTCTTTTATCTCATTGGGGTTTCTCCATTTTTAATAGAACCCAGGCCATCTCTTACCTCATTACAGAGATTCGATAGATGTTTAGAATATTGGGTTCTCGCGAGAGGATAGTAGTTCTATACAAAAAGGAAATCCCTATGGTATATGATTGTTTGAAATTGAGAATGTCTTTTTGTATATTACGTTATTAGTATCATCTTATGGCATAGTCTGTGACTTTTCTAATGGAGAAGATAAGGAAAATTTATTGTATTTAAATATTTAATTGAAATCGATAAGAGTGCCCATTTTGACAAATCAATATCATCTTCCTGTAAAATTACTTTGATCTATTCATAAATCTTTTGTGATTTTCGGCTGAATTCTTTACTCCATTTCGCTAAATGTCACGAAAACAAGGCCGTACTGATGTAATGCAATGATTCAAATGTACTGATGTATCCTGTACTGAGCAATATCCACAAATAGGCTTTCAAAAATTTACCAAAGCTAATGCTGTGGTATATTGAGTGATATATCAATATCATCGTGCTTTCTGCAGAGTAAATTAAGATAATGCATTTTGTTTCAATTTTATTTTCGAAAGGTTCTCATTTACCGAACCGTATTATTATGTTCAAAAGGAAAGAAACATATCCTTGTAAAGTGCATAAAAACAATGCATTTCCGGATTTATTTGCGTGATACACATAGTTGATGATATATAAACACACCATCTTTTGCACATGCATTTTCAAGGGACAATCTCCTTATTGAACATTTCTGGAGTGACGATACAAAATAACCATCTGCCGGAGATGGAAGCATTGACCAACTAACAGTAGCAGCGGATCTGTAAGCGCCATCTTGGTCAATAATGTTCTTCCATTGTTATTGTTTGTACCTGATAAGCGCCATTGTGTTCATTGTTCAATTAAATTCTGTTCTTTCCCCAGTGTCCATAAATAAAAGGATTCAAATCCATTTAGATAATCTTCAATTCTAACAAACATTAAAACTATTTTCTCTTCCATTATTTAATAAACATGTATATATGAAATTTAAGCGATATTTGACGTGTATGATTATTTTTTAATTAAAACTTTTTTCTAATGCCTATACTACAATGATATATTAATGGAAGAGACAGGCTCATCAGTGGTGAACCCTCTCAACGCTCTCGCCAGTTTATTTTACTATACTGCTGAAATATTGCATAGAGCTGTTCTGCTTTTATACCGATACTGAAGATAAACTCTTATAAAAAGGTATTCCAAATGAACTATAGACATTAAGCTTTAAGGAAAGTAGAAATATATATAATTCCAAATATGCTTCGAGCATTGCTCATCCGCATATAGCAAATAGATGTCTTTTTTTTAGGACAATTATAATATGTGATATTGTACTGGGAGAAGGTGCATAAACTATAAAAAAGGCATCTCCTTATCTTGCAAATGAAAGTTGCCGATGGCTTGCGCCATCTATCGGAATAAATATAAACTATTCTCGTTGCTCGCACCACGCTGATGAGGGCCAACAGCCCGAAACGCGTCAGTGGTTAGATTTTCTTGATTAATCAAGAATGGGTATTTGGCCAATTCTGGAAAATTAAAAATCAACGAGAATAGTTGATATTTATTCCGATAGATGGCGCAAGCCATCAGCAACTTTCAGTTGCACGATAAGGAGATGCCTTTTTCATAATATTAATATGATGTATTGGCCCGCAATCTGTATTTGTGCAAATATATAAATAAAACTAAATTTTTTTTTTGTTCTTTAAATATTTTCATCATATAGGAATGGAAGTTTAACAAAGTTAAAAAGGGAGGTTGTCCATATAAATGGTCTGTCTATATAGTTTTACATTTTCCGTTCAGTGATTATAGAAATTTGGTTTAAAGAATAGAACAAAAAAGGTTAGCGCTGATAATGAATATAATTTTTTTTTTCACAGAGAGATGGCGAGCTATATGTTAGTTTTTAAACGTAGAAATGTTAAATAAAAGTCTAATTCAGTTTCCTGCTGCAACACTGGTTAGATTGGAGCCAATCTAATCGTTCCTGTACGAGTACACTACGTCAACGGTCCCGGTGGACCTTTGTAGTCGGCTGAGTTGAGGACCTGAGAGAGTCCGTTGAAAGAGTTCGGCTGAAAAAAGAAAATGGCTCCAGGCGAAAAACAAATGTTATCGTGTTTGAGGATTGGATCTATATTAATGTACAAAGTTCACACATTTCTAGAATATTGAAGAATATTTCACAAATACATCTCAGTGTACTTTACACATTAAATGAAATGGTATACCATTTTCTTTCTCCATTTGCTGGTATCCTTTATATTTCAACATGAGACAATATTCTAAATTTGCTATACACATAACAATAAATATGATATATATATATATGAATTTATACAAACATAAAAAGAATTATACATATTTTAAACATACTTCACATATTTTATATTCATAATACATTACTTTGTGTTCTTTCTCTGAGTTTTATGTGAGAAAAATATTTTGTTTAGAATTTGTCATCATTTGTTTCTATATATACAAGTATATATAGAAATATAATATATATACGCGTATATATACGACAAATTATGTATTATAATGGCATACACAACTTTTTAAAATGCCACTATATATATATATATAGTGGAATTAAATATAATTTATATGAAAGATAGTTGTAAATTAATGATGATTAAAAACAAATTATAAAATATTATTATTTGGGTATCAAAAAGGTTTTAATTATTTATGTAACAATATAGGGTTATAACAAGTTCACTCTTATTACCTCGGCCGTTACGCGTCATTTAAGCATAAGATAGAAAAAAAAGGAAGAATTGAAAATATTAGGGTAGGAAAAAGAGCAAAGACAGAACCATGTAATCTTTTTATCAAACAATTTAAAGTTATTAAGAAAGAAAATTTAAAATATTTTTTCAAGCAATATATTTTTTAAATTTTTATATATATATTTTGTGTTGAAAACACTTTTAATAATATAAAAAAAATTTGATGGAGTCAAATTTTTTGTTTTGTTTTAATGGAAACCATGATGGTTCGAATAGGATGGAAAGAAATTGGTACCGGGCCGGGAATTGTCAAAGATAAACCCGGCGGGAGTTTCATCCCTGTTATCTAACTCACCTACCAATATCTTCGACCAATGAATAAATGGATTAAAATAAAAGAAAAAGTGGAAAAAAGATTTCAAAATTTATAAAATTTTGCTTTTGCCTTTGTTGTGGGTGATTGGAATTATGACACTGTGTGTATGTTAGTTTTTATATTATATTATTAAAAGTGTTTTCAACACAAAAAAAAGTTATACTTTTTTTTTTAAATATTACTTTAAAAATATTTTAAAATTTCTTTCTTATTAACTTTAAATTGTTTGATAAAAAGATTACATGGTTCTGTCTTTGCTCTTTTTCCTACCCTAATATCTTCAATTCTTCCTTTTTTTTTCTATGTTCTGCTTAAATGACGCGTAACGGCCGAGGTAAAAGCGTGAACTTGTTATAACCCTATATTGTTACATAAAAAATTAAAACCTTTTTGATACCCAAATAATAATATTTTATAATTTGTTTTTAATCATCATTAATTTACGACTATCTTTCATATAAATAATATTTAATTTTACTCATTCGTTCAGTAATAGCTTGCTATACTGACATTATACTCTCAATTTAACATCGAAAATTTCTATAAATTTCCTTAAAAATATTATAAAACCTATATATATATATATACAGGGTGGCTCGTAAGTCCTGATAGCATTTAAAATATTTTAACTAATACATTATTTATAATATTTGTTAATATTTGTCTAATTAACATATGTGTGTGTTCAGGTTACATCCATGTTTAATTCAGAAAATGTCATCCCTCGATATTAGAGAAACAATTGAAAATATCAAGCTCTATTATCAACACAGTATTTTCACAACTCTACGACGTCAATGGTCAAAGCATCCTGAGTCTTCTGAACCTTCTGAATCAACGTAACAAAAATAATTAAAAATTTGAAAACTACCGGTTGTGTGGCAGATCTCCCTAGATCAGGAAGACCACACTCTGCTACCTTTGAAACTAATATAAAACTAGTTAAAGCATCTTTAGAAGCTAGTTCTCAAAAACCAATAAGGAGGTTGTTTCAAGAGCTAAAAATACACAGAACCTTAATCCAAATATGCTAAAAGGTATATTTCCTAAATTAATTCATAAATTTTGTGGAGTTGATTGGGATAGAAGGATGGAATTTTGTGAAAAAATGCTTTAAATTAGCCAAAATGATGAAAATTTGCCTAATCGAATAATGTGGACTGATGAGGCTATTTTTAAATTGAATGGCCATGCCAATCGACATAATTGTGTTTATTGGGTTTCGGAAAATCCAAAGGTAAAATTGAGAATGAAGTTAATTCCCCTGGCTTAGCTGTTTGGGGTGAAATTTGTTCGGAAGAAATACTCGGACCTTACATTTTCGATGAAAAAGTAAATGGTGAGAAATATTTGAAAATGTTGGAGGAATTTATGCAGCCACAAAATTGGTTGGAAAAAACCTTAACTTCATGCAGGCTGGTGCACCCGCCCATTACTCAAACATTGTTAGAACATTTCTCAATGAAAGGTTCCCTCACAAATGGATGGGGTGCCGTGGACCGATTGATTGTACTGCGCGGTCCTCTGATCTTACTCCGCAAGATTTTTTTTTTTGTTGTTTAGAAGATTAAGTTCATCATCGAAAACCCAACACCTTAGAGCAAATAAAAATTGCACTAGAAGAATTTAATCTTCTCGAAGCAGATTTATGTTCTCGTGTTTGTCAAAATGTCCCTAAAATACATAGATTGTGTTTGAAAGCAAACGGAGGACATTTTGAATAACTATTAAATTTACTTATTTCAAAAAAGAAACTTTAATCTATTACCTAAAATAAAATAGTTATAGTTTTTATTCTAGTTTGCCTTTTAATTTTTAATAAAAAAATAAAAGGGTTTGCGACATTTGGGCCACCATGTATATACGATTCTGAAGATGAAAACTTTGGCGCAACTTTAAAAATCTTATTCGATGGATTTCTAAAACTACTACTGGGAAAGCTTGGCTCATCCGTGATGGAATTCCCAGCTGTTGCAGTAATTCTGGAAGTGGCACAGGGCAATACTCAAGCCGGGATGAAATAAAATATGGTCACAGGGACAGCAGAAAGAGTCATCAATTAAGTGCAAGATGAGCAGTTTTGTCAGCGGGTGTCAGCTAAAATTCTGCCCAGGCTGGGCGCCGGAAGAAGGCCGGAATGGTTCCAAGGAGATCAAGGAAGTTCAGTGATTGTAAGATTAGGGAATGAAGGGCCAAAAGAAGACTGCTGACCCAGGGACATACTGTACTGTACGGAGCGGGAGAGTGACTTCACATTGAGTAGACAGTTCGGCAGTGGAACGGTACAGTTCACGAGAGCCAGAAGAAAGAGTTCGAAGGCAAGTCTCTGAATACATTTCATTGCCTGATCAATTCAGAGAATATTTTAATTAACCATTGAATATTATCTGTGTGCAGAATCATCGAATTCACACGTCGTTATTTGGGCCATCTACACTCTTCTTAACTCTATCTGTCTAAGGCAACACTGCTGTTAATGTCATAGCAATCATTCATTTTTGTGCATTGTGTTGAGTATTATGCATTCATTCCATTTGTGATCGATAAGGTTATTGCTTTGCTTATTAGTTCACCTTGTATTATTTATGAGAGGTTATTATCTCATATATTATCGAAAATCATTTCATATGCGGTAATTCATTCATTTCTGCACATACGCGGCCCCCCATTGTCTATTGATTTTCCCTCAGCCTCCTTATTTTATTTGCATCCATTGTTTGATTTTTTGCGTTTTTGTCTAAATTATGTCGTCCATTATTTTATTTTATCGAGTTTTTTGACTCTATTATTTGCATTCATTGTTTGATTTCTTCGCCTTATTTCTGAAATTCTTGTGGTCCACTGTTTGTGTGTCCACATCTTTGCGTTTGTTGCTTCGATTATTTTCTTCCATTGTTTGATTTCTTGCTCCTATTACTCCAATTCTTTGCGTTCATTGTTTGATTTATTTGATTTTATTGCTCCATTTCTTGACCTCCATTGTTTCAATTTTTCGTAATTATCGCTTCAATTTCCTTCCATTGATTTCTTGCTTTTATTTCTTCAATTCTTGACGTCTATTGTTTCATTCTTTGCATTTATTTGCCTCCAATTCTTTGCTTCCATTGTTTGATTTATTTGCTTTTATTGCTCTAATTTTTGACATCCATTGTTTCAATTTTCAGGATTATTGCCTCAAATTTTGCGCCCAATGTTTGATTACCTCGAATTATTTTGTCTCAATTATTTGCGTCCATTGTTTAATTTCTTCGTTTTTATTTCTCCAATTCTTGGCGTCTATTGTTTCAATCTTCGCCTTTGTTGCTTCCATTATTTGCTTCCTTTTTATTTTTCATTTCTTGCTTTTATCATTCTAATTGTTTGTGTTTATTGTTTAATTCTTCACGTTTATTGCCTAAATTATTTGTGCCCATTGTTTGATTTTTTTGAATTTTTACTTAAATTCTTTGTGATTATTGTTTGATTTATTCGCGTTTGTTCACTGAATTCTCTGCGTTTATTCTTTCATTCTACGCATTTATTACCTCAATCATTTGCGTTCATTCTTTCATGCTTCGCGTTTATTGCCTCAATTCTTTACATACATTCTTTTATTATTAGTGTTTATTGCTTCATCTCTTTAAGTCTATCGTTTCATTTCTCCAAGTTTTTCTATTTCTTCGTTCAAATTATATTTCATAATGGTAGCTATCAATAAATATTTTAAATTATATTTAGACATTTATGTTTCTTATGATAAAAATGATCAAATTTACCCCTCTGCGACTTTACTGCGATGCTAGAAAATATTAGGCAAGACGGCTAGTGATGAAACCTCTTTGCGGTTTCGCAAATTATTCTCCAGGTACTCTACTTCTTCATTTTTATTCATCTGATTCTTGGTGCCCATTGTTTTATTCTTCGTGCTTATTGCCTCAATTATTTGCTTCCATTTTTAATTTCGTGCTTTTATTACTCCAAATATTTGCGCTCATTGATTCATTCTTTGCTTTTATTGCCTCATTTTTTGTCGCTCATTGTTTAATTCCTTTAAATATTTGCCTAAATTCTTTGCGTTTAATGTTTGATTTCTTTTCGTTTATTTTTTATAGTGTGGATTATTAGTGTGCATTCAAAAAATGAGAAGTTAGATCTATATGGTTGCTCGATACATATATTGTAAATATATGTACGTACTTTGGTATAACCATTTACCTATATCCATAGGATCCCTAAATACTGCCGTCGGGAGACCCCACTACATCCATTTGGCATATCCTACCCCTTACCACACATAGACGTTTTACCAGGGTTTCTTTTACATCGTTGTAACACTATAGTTCGAGAAATAATTTTACAATAATTTTTTAAAGATAAATAGAGGCATACAAGATAGGCATTATTTGTTTTTCAGCCCTTCTCTTTGAAAATCGTTGAAGCCTGTATTGGGGCGGCACTTCTGTGGATGAACAGCTCTTGAAACCAGCAAGGCATCCACTTCGTTAGGACTCCCTGGGGGTGGGGAATGCCATCGACCGTGGCCTGCTGGTGTTGAACTGTTGGATCATGTCACATGGCCACCCTACTCACCATGTCTTTCTCTATGTGAGAAAGAACTCTCTCAGTCCATCGGTGGCGGAATCTTTCCCGCGGTGAACGCCACCAATAACGACATTGTATATATATACAAGTACTTATTTCATATATATTTACATATATTTATTCATATATTTATTTAATTACTAGCGGATGTGTACCCGGCTTCGCCGGGGTTTTATCCGAGTGAAAGTTTGCCTAACGAATAGTATTGATAATAATATTCGGGAACACACAGAATATTATGATAATATAATTCGTTATGTCATATATTTATATAATATATGAAATTTATTTTTCGAGCAAACATATCCACTCTCTACTGAATAGATTTTTAAAAAGATATACATAAATAAAAATATCTCGAGATATACTACATGATCATAGCCTAAAGGCCGAGAAACGATATTTTATATATAGAGATGACCTGGCTTCGTGTGTCTTCTGCTCAAGTGAATGTTTCGCTGGTAGAATTTTGTTCCTGCCTACTATTAATCATTATCTGGCTTTACCTGTGGTCTGCTTTAGTGAATATTCCCCAAAATAATATTTTAATGCAATCAAGCATGATACGGCAATATTGTGATAATCATTTCTGACTAAAAAAATATTGTTGCTCAGTACTTGGTTAAATATAATTTTTATTGGTTAAAGTGCGACAAAAAAACTCTTCCAGATTTAACTCTCTGTCCTGTTCAAATTTCAGCGAGATTAGTTACATATTGAGGGCGTGCATAGCCGACAAACATATATATATATATATGTAAAAAAATAGCACAAATATAACATTGTACTGGGATAAGGTGCATAAATTAAGAAAAAGGCATCTCCTTATCGTGCAACTGAAAGTTTCTGATGGCTGGCGCCATCTATCGGAATAAATATCAACTATTCTCGTTGATTTTTAATTATTCCGGAATTGGCCAAGAATTGGCGCCAGCCATCAGCAACTTTCAGTTGCACGATAAGGAGATGCCTTTTTCTTAATTTATGCACCTTATCCCAGTATAATGTTATATTTGTGCTATTTTTTCACATTGTGTAGCGTCCTCACGCCATTCTGGCCTTAACTACCCGTTTCATGATTTTTCAGGATGCCTTAATGACCAAAATTTTTGGTCGTTGAGGTACAGCTTGCACCACGCTGATGAGGGCCAACAGCCCGAAACGCGTCCGTGGTTAGCTTTTCTTGATTAATCAAGAATGGGTATTTGGCCAATTCTGGAATAATTAAAAATCAACGAGAATAGTTGATATTTATTCCGATAGATGGCGCCAGCCATCAGCAACTTTCAGTTGCACGATAAGGAGATGCCTTTTTCTTAATTTATGCACCTTATCCCAGTACAATGTTATATTTGTGCTATTTTTTTCACATTGTGTAGCGTCCTCACGCCTTTCTGGCCTTAACTACCCGTTTCATGATTTTTCAGGATGCCTTAATGACCAAATTTTTTGGTCGTTGAGGTACAGCTTGCACCACGCTGATGAGGGCCAACAGCCCGAAACGCGTCCGTGGTTAGCTTTTCTTGATTAATCAAGAATGGGTATTTGGCCAATTCTGGAATAATTAAAAATCAACGAGAATAGTTGATATTTATTCCGATAGGTGGCGCCAGCCATCAGCAACTTTCAGTTGCACGATTTCAGTTTGCCTAACGAATAGTATTGATAATAATATTCGGGAACACACAAAATATTATGATAATATAATTCGTTATGTCATATATTTATATAATATATGAAATTTATTTTTCGAGCAAACATATCCACTCTCTACTGAATAGATTTTTAAAAAGATATACATAAATAAAAATATCTCGAGATATACTACATGATCATAGCCTAAAGGCCGAGAAACGATATTTTATATATAGAGATGACCTGGCTTCGTGTGTCTTCTGCTCAAGTGAATGTTTCGCTGGTAGAATTTTGTTCCTGCCTACTATTAATCATTATCTGGCTTTACCTGTGGTCTGCTTTAGTGAATATTCCCCAAAATAATATTTTAATGCAATCAAGCATGATACGGCAATATTGTGATAATCATTTCTGACTAAAAAAATATTGTTGCTCAGTACTTGGTTAAATATAATTTTTATTGGTTAAAGTGCGACAAAAAAACTCTTCCAGATTTAACTCTCTGTCCTGTTCAAATTTCAGCGAGATTAGTTACATATTGAGGGCGTGCATAGCCGACAAACATATATATATATATATATGTAAAAAAATAGCACAAATATAACATTGTACTGGGATAAGGTGCATAAATTAAGAAAAAGGCATCTCCTTATCGTGCAACTGAAAGTTTCTGATGGCTGGCGCCATCTATCGGAATAAATATCAACTATTCTCGTTGATTTTTAATTATTCCGGAATTGGCCAAGAATTGGCGCCAGCCATCAGCAACTTTCAGTTGCACGATAAGGAGATGCCTTTTTCTTAATTTATGCACCTTATCCCAGTATAATGTTATATTTGTGCTATTTTTCACATTGTGTAGCGTCCTCACGCCATTCTGGCCTTAACTACCCGTTTCATGATTTTTCAGGATGCCTTAATGACCAAAATTTTTGGTCGTTGAGGTACAGCTTGCACCACGCTGATGAGGGCCAACAGCCCGAAACGCGTCCGTGGTTAGCTTTTCTTGATTAATCAAGAATGGGTATTTGGCCAATTCTGGAATAATTAAAAATCAACGAGAATAGTTGATATTTATTCCGATAGATGGCGCCAGCCATCAGCAACTTTCAGTTGCACGATAAGGAGATGCCTTTTTCTTAATTTATGCACCTTATCCCAGTACAATGTTATATTTGTGCTATTTTTTCACATTGTGTAGCGTCCTCACGCCATTCTGGCCTTAACTACCCGTTTCATGATTTTTCAGGATGCCTTAATGACCAAATTTTTTTGGTCGTTGAGGTACAGCTTGCACCACGCTGATGAGGGCCAACAGCCCGAAACGCGTCCGTGGTTAGCTTTTCTTGATTAATCAAGAATGGGTATTTGGCCAATTCTGGAATAATTAAAAATCAACGAGAATAGTTGATATTTATTCCGATAGATGGCGCCAGCCATCAGCAACTTTCAGTTGCACGATAAGGAGATGCCTTTTTCTTAATATATATATATGTTCCCGACTTCGCCCCAAGTAAAGGTTTGCTTAACAAACATTTGTTAAAACGATTCTAGCAAACATCCAATCCCTACTGAATCTATACTTGTCTACCTTCTCGATAATTTTTTCCCGGTCCCTTGAAAAATACTCGACAAGTTGAAAAAAATCAGTATTAATTGGTCCACTCGGTAATTTGAAGTTGAAGGAATAGTATCTTGCCACAAACGAAGATTTGTAAATAACTGTATTTAGCGAATGTACCCGGCTTCGCACAGTTTTTATCCGAGTAAAAGTTTGCCTAACGAACATTTGTTAAAACGATTCTAGAAAACATCCAATCCACCTATATATTGATTTATAAACGTATATAAATATAAATATGGTTATATGCGTTTAAATATATTTTTGAAACACATAATTTTTTGAAAACATTTATTATATTTTAAATAAGATATTGTCACTTTTGTGAATTTGATAATTAATCATTTCTTTTTTCTCAATGAATTATATATATTAATTTAAAATTTCATTTTTGTTATCATCATCACATACAATGTAATTTTTTTTATATAAACAAACGATAATAAACAACTACAATTAGGGGCTCAAAAATCATTTATTATGGTTAGTAGCTCCGTAAATAAAGATATTTTCACAACAACAATTAAAGTTGCATCATCATTTTTATAAAAAAAAAACAACAAATTAAATTAACAATATAAAAATATATTTTAACATTACATTTTAACATTTAACACAAAATCGTTACAATTTTTTCTT
The DNA here is from genome assembly GCA_030710605.1 of Cordylochernes scorpioides. Classification (NCBI taxonomy): domain Eukaryota; kingdom Metazoa; phylum Arthropoda; class Arachnida; order Pseudoscorpiones; family Chernetidae; genus Cordylochernes; species Cordylochernes scorpioides. The sequence continues at coordinate 52,185,940 of CP092872.1, read as the reverse complement.
TAAATATATATTAATATTGAAATGCCAAGTATTTTTTACGTCATTGGAATATTATATTACTAAATTCTCAAATTAAATTTATTATACTTGGAAAACATTTTAAGCATTGTTACAATTTATAAATATAATTTCACCAGACGCCGCTAGAGGCGCTGCTTGCGAGTGAAAGTAGAAAATTTGCAAATAAAATTGAAAAGAATATTTATTTCAAATCAAATTCAAACCAGAAATCTTCACAGTAATATAGTAAATAACTTCCTAAAGTTTCACGGCGATTGGATAATCTTACCTTTTAAAAACATTCATCGTGTGAACAAACTAACATTCATTGTGTAAACAAACCACGTGTTAATTATTAACCAATCAAATTCATTTATCGTCGCGACCAGTGCTGCGCCCAAGCGGTAAAAGACTGGAACTAACCCTTTTTGGTTTTTTATTTTTTAAAAAAAGCACATTTACTTTTTTTTTTTTTTTGAATAGTCTATATGTTAAACGGAATCTTCAGCTACCTACATGCGAAATTCCATAATGATTGAGTCGGTAGATTTTGCGTGAAGCGATAACAAACATCGATTTCGCAAATCATTTTTATAGATTTGAATATTAATTATTCACTTTTGTATTTAATCTTATATGAACGATTAATAAAAGTAGTTTCAATCTCTCTCTCTCTCTCTCAAATGTTTCCTGAAAATACCGCAGCAGTGAATAACAGAAGTACGAAGCAGAATATCGATAAGTGAACGAAAACAAGAAAAAATATTATTATACAAAAATATAAAAAATACCGAACATTTTCAGGGAACTCTAGGTAAAATAGTTTAAATTTTATATATAGACAAAGGTTAGCGTTTGCTGTGCTTTGAAAAGAATGGGAAAAATATTTGCATGATTTTAAAAATTATAATTTAGATAGTGAAACTGAAACACATAAAAAGTTTAGGTTCCAAGAGTTTTTTTTTTTTCAAAGGTTCGAAACGTTCTAAGCCTTACCCATCATTCAAAACCGCTCACTGCTGTCTAGCTGAATTCAAGAGTGGAAGGACAAAATGTGAAGACACACGAGTCTGTAGTGGACGCCTGAATAAGACCACCAAAGAGAGGATGATGCACAGAATGGTTAGGAATCTACAGCGATTGAATGGAAGAAAGATACCTGAGTGTTGTCTACTCATATCAACGGACATATCAGTAAGAAGGATTAAGTTCCTCCCCAAGGGCATCCTTTTATCAGTGTTTTTGCAGCAATAATATCCGTATATGCAAATTCACCTCCACTATTTTAATATCCTAATGTTTCAAAATAACTTTATTACGTACCACTCATAAAAAGCAACATAGCTTATGTTATTTTCAATGAAAAATATGAACATGTTCTTCACAAAAAAAAAAAGGAAGTGTACAATGCGGGATTCGATCCCGGTTCATGGCTGTTGGAAGCCTAGGGTTTATACCGTCGACCTTTTCTAATATGAGTGACTAATTCATGTTAAATTATAAAAACCCAATTTTTGATACTCCCTAATTTCCATAACATTTTGGCAACTCTGGTTTTTATCAAGTGTTGATTTACACTCAGACTATTCAAACGATGGAAAGCAAGTTTAACCCTATGTTTTAAACTTCTGGAGTATAAAAGACTCATATTTGGATGATGCACAGATATCAAACGGATTGTCCTTAAAGTTATTTTACAATAAATAATCAGTTTATTAATAATAAAGACATTATAATATTATTTAGTTCACAGACGTGCCTATATTTATAGGATGATCTACCTTCTTTCAAGTTAGATAGAAACATTTTCAGCTATTATTGTAGACTAAAACATTTATTTAAAATTATAAATATGTTCTTATTCAAATAATTTTTGAATATATAATAAGATTTCAGATATAAATTATATATAATTATAAGAAATGTGTGAATTTATAACCAATAAAACACCTGGATATTTGAGGACTCGGAAAATACATGAATATTTAGGTCATTTATATAACTGTGTCGAGATATATAGTTCCAACTTGGCGATTACCGATGCAGAAAAGTCCATTCTCGGAGAACGCGATAATGGTGAGTAAGAGAAACCCTTTGTATTTATTTTCAAATAATTATAATATTGAGTATAAATATATCAGGCCTCCAGGGGAGAGTATCTTTTTATCTTTTCATGCAAGGCCATATATATATTTACTCAATATTGATACGAGGGGTTATTTTATTGATAATCATAACATTTGTAGCTATATAGATGGAAATTTTGCCGGGAGGAAATTGATCTAAAGAGACAAAGGTCGCCTCTCCCGTTTTGACATCTATTTTGACGGGAGAGGCGACCTTTGTCTCTTTAGATTTGTAGCTATCTTGAAATCATGAAAACCTCAACATATTTTTTTATTAAAATACAAAAAAAGAGCAACTATCCGACTTGGGTTCTTTACAGAGCGGGCCATAAGCTATGTAAAGAGAATTGCTGTACCTCGGGGCACCAAGGTCCCAACAAAGGTAAATAAGTGTAGGCCAGGACGTAAGTAAAGGCTGAATTATTTATCAGCCGCAGGTGGTCTGACTCACGGCACACGTGCCGTCCCACGTAGATTCGCTGAAAATGGCTCTAGAATCTAATTATTTATTTCGATTGTTGATGTTATTGATAAATAATGAGAATGGGATTATTCAGCGCTATAATTTTGACCATATAGGACAACATTTCTTCAATTATTAATGTAAAAATTTCAGGCTCTTTCATGGAAAAGTTATTTTTTAAATATTTAATCTCTAAGTTTCGTGCACGGACGCTAGAGCTGAAGCTGAAAAAGATTTGGGAAGCTTATTATGAGTGGTTTCGTCAATTTAGCCCATCAGATTCCTACAACTAGTATATTGTTATTTCTACTAATATCGTCTGTATTTGAAGGTTGATTCTTGGCGATGGCGTCTGACAAAGGATGGATTAAGCGTTCTTTTGTCCTCACCATACGGTTGACGCTATATATTTTGTTTCCTCCTGTTGTCTAAACAGGCTTTTGTTGTCTGGTCTTTTAAGCTGAATATTTGTCTAGAAATATTTGTGGAATTTCTACAATTACGGAATCATCTTTCCATCGAGAATAAATCTCTAATTGCAGGTTATTCAAGCAGAATGAAGATAAAATATGAGAAAAATAGTACAAAAGTTAAATTGTACTAAGATCAGGTAATTAAATTAAGCATCTCCTGATCGTGCAACTAAATGTTACTGACGGCTTTTGCCATCTGAATAGAGAATAATTGTAGCGATATTGTAGATGAAATTGGTAAAGTCGCTGGGGGAGAGGAATCACCACACAAGTATCTTTACATCGTCCTTGTACTAATAGAAATAGCGATAGATAACTCCATCCTCAACATATGCAGATGGGTATTCTGCTTACTGATAAGTAACGATGGTATGTTTAGGGAGAAAAAGAAAGAAATATAGAAGTAAAAGTGCTATAATTATAAACAGTCGCGGAAGTCGAAACCGTAAAGGCATTTTTTATAAACTACGATATAACTTATATTTTATGATCCGCTTAATAGCGGACACTGCCGCGCTGAGTAACAGGTTTTCTGTTGATTTTCTTAAATATACTGATTCCAAAAAGATCGATTAAGTATTATCTCTTTTGATTTAAAAGAGAGAGAACAAATTTAATGAGAAACTCATAACATAGTAAACAAAGAGAAACTTATCTTCTAACGGTTAGTGCCTATTTTTTTTTTTTGCGATCTTGCACACATACTCTATGGGAACAATTGATTAATTAAACTCAATATATATGCAAGTATAAATATATCGTATATTTTAAACTGTATGACACTTTTAATATATGTCACATATCATCCAATTAGTTAGAGCCGATACCTCAAAAGAGCCTGCCCTTCTTTTGGAATGTACACCGTTTCTGTTTTCTGCCACCCCCATATTTTGTATATATGCTATATCATTATTCATAATACCTGTAAACCCCTATTTGTATGTAACACTAAAAAAGTTTACGTCAAAATTAAAATCCAAAGAGCGGTCAGCTGGGGACAGCTGGGGAGAGAGGAGGAAAATGCCAAAGCCCATGTGGGGCTCCCAGGGACTCTTTATAGACGACCCCTGAAAACAGGACAGGTTTTGGCAGGGGGTCAGCAGATGTTCTAGGGTGTGGTCATCGGCAGACGGCTTCTGTCTCCAGCAGTCTCTCTCTTCATGTCTCGGTGATAGGCATCCAAGTTTGTGTCATGGCCTCTACCTCTGTCCCGTGGGCTGTCCCCGATCACTCTCGGTGCTAACATCTAGCCCTGCCTCTGCTTCTTGTTGTCTGCGTGTGGGAAGAACATCAACACTCGCCTCACGTACACGACTGCCAGTTTATCCATACGCCGGCAGGATCACATTTGAAACAATAATACAGAAAGTCGACAGGAAAACTGAGGACAGCGGCATGCAGAGAATGACAGAGGCACCGGTGGTCAACGGCGCATTCGTGTGGATGCTCCTTCTACTTGTCCTCCACTTGACGATCCAGTGGACCATCTCAAAGACGCCATGCGAGGACTAGCTGTTTCTCGCATCGAGCAGGTCATCATCGCCCCCATCGATATCTCCTGCCCCACGAACATCTTCCTCCATCGGCTCGATCAGGCAGACAAGATTCATCAAGAAATCCTGGCATTGCCCCCGCCAACCAGCATCGACGATGTCCCATGGCAACCACCGCAAAAAGGATCACCAAGCCTCATCGCAGTCCACTCCACAAGACCCATTCAAGACATCCATCTGGTAGGAGAAATTTCTCTACAGAACTATTTAATGTAACACTATATCGTTTTTTTTTCGCACTGAATTAACTACTCATCGATACCCTATTTATAGCAATAACATTATTATTATAATTTCATCAAGTCATTATTTTACCTGCCCCATTACTATTTCAATTAATCAATTATATTATTCTTTATTATTATTTTGTGTTCCCTTAATTAGCAATGCCGTCAGCCATCAACATCTAATTTTTTTCCTTCAATTTATATTTTTAATTATGTCAAGGCTTATTACACACATATTATAGCTTCAAACATCTTTCTAATCATTTTAAAATTTTTAATATATTTTTTGACAGCGCTTCTAATATTTTTTAATTGTTAAGAACTTTTTGTTTATATATTTTATCTATTTCGTTTTTCTAATTTTATCGTTGACGTCTCCTAACCTCCCCTGCCCATACCTTCTCATGCATTGCCCCAAGGGCTTCCTGTTCGCCAAACATTTTTTTTCATTGATTAATCCAACTGAGAAATCCTTCCTCGCTATATCATTCCCAATAGTGAGTTCAGGATACCCAGCTAGATTATTTTTCTTATCACCCGGCTCATCATTACCAATCATCATTTTTTTATTACCATTCAAGTCGGGTGAAATCATCATTGGCAACAGAACAACCCTTGCAATTACCTTCCCTTTCTTCATTCCCCAAGCTCATATATTCCCCTGAAAAGATTCTTGCTCGCCAGAATTTTTTTTTATTAATCCAACTGAAAACATCCTTCCTCGCTATATCGTTCCCAATAGTGAGCTCAAGATACCCAGCTAGATTCTTTTTTTTTTCTTTCTTTTTATTACCCGGTTCATCATTTTTATCATTTTAATCTTTTTCTTTTCCATCATACAAGCCGGGTACCATCATCATTGGCAGCAGTACATCTCTTGCGGTTACCTCTCTTTTACCAAATTCTTCAAACTACCTACCTCTCCCTGGTAGTCTGAACTAATAATGCAGACGGAACATCTTGAACGTTCTGTTAATGAAAACAGTACCGCACTAACACAAGTTCGTACTGAATTGCAGAACTCATTAAGCTATTTCTTTGCAAGAACATACTCAGACATCCCATATACCCTCATCAACCCTCTCCGTCAACTCATAATCTTAGTTCAACTTAATAGTTTTATGCTTTTCTTTTAGTTATTTTTTCATTCAATAGGTTCTACATTTTTTTCTATAAGTAGATTACTTTTACGGCATTTCTAATTTTATTTTGCATATTTCTCAATTTTATCATTTATTCTTATGTAATTTTCTTTCATCATATTCTATATCTTATTGAGACGTCATCATTATTGTCCTATTTTATTATCCTATACTTATAATAATTTTACCTAATTTGTGCTCAAATTATTTCTTTTGATATTATAATAGGTTTGTTAGGTCATCATTCATGTTATTTCATTTCCCCCAAACAAACCTTCATCACCGGGGGCACATTCTATCGTATATTTTAAACTGTATGACACTTTTAATATATGTCACATATCTTCCAATTAGTTAGAGCCGATACCTTAAAAGATCCTGCCCTTCTTTTGGAATGTACACCGCTTCTGTTTGCTGCCACCCCCCCATATTTTGTATATATGCTATATCTTTATTGATAATACCTGTAACCCCCTATTTGTATGTAACACTAAAAATGTTGACGTCAAAATAAAAATCCAAAGAGCGGTCAGCTGGGGATAGCTGGGGAGAGATGAGGAAAATGCCAAAGCCCATGTGGGGCCCCCAGGGACTCTTTATAGACGACCCCTGAAATCAGGACAGGTTTTGGCAGGGGTCAGCAGATGTTCTAGGGTGTGGTCATCGGCAGACGGCTTCTGTCTCCAGCAGTCTTTCTCTCCATGTCTCGGCTATAGGCATCCAAGTTTGTGTCGTGGCCTCTACCACTGTCCCGTGGGCTGTCTCCGATCACTCTCGGTGCTAACATCTAGCCCTGCCTCTGCTTCTTGTTGTCCGCGTGTGGAAAGAACATCAACACTCGCCTGACGTACACGACTGCCAGTTTATCCATACGTCGGCAGGATCACATTTGCAACAATAATACATATACTTGTATATATACATTACTTGTATATATACTTATATATATATATACAACACACGCTCCCCTGTCTGTAAGCCCTAATCAACAAGGCCAAGGCTATATGCACATTTTTGTAGTTTGTTCTTAGAGAGACTCTTCGTTAGTATATCCGACTCCATGTCTTCACTTTTAGTGTATGCCAGTTTGATTGAATTTTGTATTTTTCTTTCAAAAATAATACTTTCGGTTTATGTGCTGTGTTCGTGAAGTAGTTTTTCAGAATGTATCCAGTTTATTGCAGCCTGGCTGTCACTTTTCAACGTAATAGGAAAAGTTACATTTCAGCAAAGTTCTTCTAGTAATCCCTTCAACCAATATACTTCAGAAATTCCTTCACATATTGAAATAAGTTGTACTTCGCATATAGAAAAGGCTTGTTGAATTTTGATCCCCAAATTTCTTCAGTTTATTAAGTTGTTGCCAAGTTTGACTGTATAGCCGGAGTAGGATTTTGAGTCTCAGGTGTTGCACCAGCTCGCATAGGTTTTTATTGTAATATTGTTTTCTGTTGACTTATTATATTCCAACATTTTATTTCTTGTTCCCTTCAGATACCCATGGATCCTTTTAACTTCAGTTAAGTGTATTTATCTCGGATCATTACTATACTGATTTAAATTGCTAACGTTGAAGGATATGTCCGGTCGAAAAGTATTCTTACATAGTCCTAAACCATGGTCTACAGGTTGTTGGCTTTTGTTTTCAATTGATTGGCTACTTGCACTCGCTGATGAGATTGAACTGTTTCAAGAATCGGGGGCCATTTGATATTTTTTTTTAAATAAAAAAAGTGCCAAATGCGGGATTAGATCCCGGGTCAGAGCGGTTGAAAAACCAACGGTTTGGACCATACTTCCACCGATTTTCCTAGAAATTACCTATCATAATATCATACTTGTTCTTATACCTCTTTTATTAGAGCTATCCTACAGTTCTTCATATCTGCGAGATTTTTATTAGGATCTATAGCTCCTCTGCTTACTTCCAGGTATTGGTAATAAAGCTGGGTAACAGGGGTAGTTTAGGGTTTATGAGCTTTCTATTTTATCGTTCATTAACTGTCGATATGAAGCCTAGATATCACCATTGGGCTTTACAATAATTATATAAGGATTCTTACACACAAGCGAATTACAAACCTATTCAAAACGTTTTCCCAATTCCATTTCTTTAGACGTTTTACATTGTATTCAATAACAAATGATCAATCATTAGAAATCTCATATCTTAATTTACCACAAATAGTTAGGGCAAGAGTATATAGGATAATTTTTCTAAAATAACATTCAGTTATATAGAAAAATATGTAAATTAACATTTAATTTATACATGATTACGTCAGATATCTTTAATAATAGAAAAAATCCAAAATAATTATCTCTTTTATTACAATTTATTTCAATTTAAAGCGCTATTTCCCCCTAAGGACACTTGCGTTGTCATACATATATGTTTCTATAGTTGTGTCTATACATATTTACAATAATTTTAGGCCGTAAAGAATATTCTATATAGATAATACCGTAACAGAGTTTTCCATTGTAAAGTCCTGAGCTATCTCCTCCGAAGATTCTGAACTACACATAACGATCTATATACCAATATTTTCGTTATTTTTTTCTTCGTATGATAGGCATGTTTTTATTTTCCTAATGTTAACAGTTATTTTTATTTTTTAATTTAATCTATTTTACAATCGTAGATTTTTTTGCATTTATCATCATCAATTCTTTTGTTTTGAAATGCGTTCTTTTGTTTACCTTTTACTAATTCTTATTTACTAATTTTTACTAATTTCTGCTTCATTTGATTATGATTATAATTTGTAAGTACTTTGTTATAATTTTTCATTTAAATAGAGCTCAATTTTTGTGTATGTTTCTTATTTGCATTATCTTTCCTAATGTCTTTGGCAACGTTTTTTTTTCTCATAAATAGGCTGAGGTTATATTATTTTTCGAATTGTAGATTGAAATATTTATTTATGTCTTTCTTTTGCTTAATTATTTCTTCTTTATATTTGTTCTTATTATTCTTTTTTTTACTCTTTCACAATCAAATTTTGAAAATGGCTAAATGGCCCCACTTCTCCCTATTTGCTTTTGCAGCTTTTCTTATTAAAACTTAGAATTAAGCTTTGCTTTTTTATATACATGTTTATTACACATTTAGCAATACTTTTTCTTTATATTTGCTCTTATTTACTCATTTTTTTACTCTTTCACAATCAAATTTTGAAAATGGCTAAATGGCTCCACTTCTCCCTATTTGCTTTTGTAGCTTTTATTTAAAAAAAAAAATTAAAACTTAGAATTAAGCATTGCTTTTTTATATACATGTTTGTTACACATTTAGCAATATATATACCAAAATATTTTTTTGAATACTTAACTCTTTTAGTGAATTTTTGTCAGGGGGGCTGCAAAAGTGCCGTACTTATGCAGTATTTTGATGCTTTTCCTGTGACAAGGATAATGAAATTTAAAATTAAGCTTTGCTTTTTTATATACATGTTATTCACACATTTAGCAATATATACACAGCAATATTTTGGAATATTCAACTTTTTTGGTGAATTTTTGTCAGGGAAGCTATGGACTGCCGTAATCATGCATTATGTTGATGTTCTTCTCATAAAAAAAATATTTGGGATTTTGAAAAAAATATTAAAACTTAGAATTAAGCATTGCTTTTTTATATACATGTTTGTTACACATTTAGCAATATATATACCAAAATATTTTTTTGAATACTTAACTCTTTTAGTGAATTTTTGTCAGGGGGGCTGCAAAAGTGCCGTACTTATGCAGTATTTTGATGCTTTTCCTGTGAAAAGGATAATGAAATTTAAAATTAAGCTTTGCTTTTTTATATACATGTTATTTACACATTTAGCAATATATACACAGAAATATTTTAGAATATTTAACTTTTTTGGTGAATTTTTGTCAGGGAAGCTATGGACTGCCGTAATCATGCATTATGTTGATGTTATTCTCATAAAAAAAAATATTTAGGTTTGGAATTGGGCTTTGCTTTTTTGTATACATGTTTTTCACATATTTAGCTCCATTTTTGTGTCTTATTTTCTTTTTTGCAGTATCTTTCATAATGCCTGATTTGATTACTTGATCTGTTATAGTTTTTCATTTGAATTTAGCTCCATTTTTGTGTCTGTCGTTTTTTTTCTTCTCATAAATAGGCTGATGCTGTATTTGTGTACTCAATTGTTGCTTTTTGTGTCTGGTTTCTTTTTTTGCAGTATTTTTTTGGAATCCTTTTTTTTTCTTCAATTGTTGCCTCACATGCTTGGAATTTTCTTTTTATGCCTGTCCTGGCTTTCAGTTTTATAGTTTTCCTCTGCTTGGTTCTTATTTTACCTTTTTTTTTCAGCGTCTTCTGTCATGCCTCGAAAAGGCCGTGGAAGACTCACTCCCCTAACCGCTAGGCGTGCTAATATGACTCGCTGCAGGAACAAAACCACGATTGCTATTTCTCCAGTTTACTTTTTCACCAATGTCTATAATTTTTCACCTGAAAAGATTTTTTATTTTATTTGTTATTCAATAAACTATTATCACTTATTTTTGGTCTTCTTTTTATTTACTTATTTTACTGGGGGTTGGTGGAAGGATGGTTTAAGCCGTTGGTTTTCGACTGCTACGACCCGGGTTCGATTCCCGCATTGGGCACTTTTTTCTGAAAAAATAAAAATAAAATGCTCCAATGGCTTCCGATTCTTGCAAAAGTCCAACCCCACCAGCAAGCGCAAGTAATCAAACGGGGCTCTGGCACATTTGTAAATGCAAAGTCGAACTGCTTTTCACATGTTTAGACATGTTGTGTACTTACAGTAAAAGCAGTCGCCTACTCTACCCACCATGATTATCAAGGCCTGTACCACGTGTACTAGCGATAAGCAAAAAAAAAATATTTTACTCATTGATCTATACATACAATTATTTGCATACAATTATATACATACAAATATATGCAAACAATTATATACATACAATTTTCTACATTTTTGCACTCTGCAGTCTGATATGTTGTTAATAATAGGGGTTTTAGACAAATATCAACTGTTGAAATTTGAATTTCAAAATAGTTGAATTATCGAAAGTGTCGAATTAGTTTGTCATATGATAGGCCGTAGGTCGAGACATCAAAAATGGTCGAATTATCGTGTGTTGATTTAATTAGATTATATTGTATATATAAAAAAAATAGAATTGTTGTTTTTAATGAGGTTTTTTAAATGAATTTATTCCTTTAATATGTTGTCATATCTGCAATATAGTTGTGTTGTTTGCAATTTTCTTTTTTTTTTCCTTTCAAATATTTGTGTCCACTCTGAAATATAGTTTGTGAATTTATATTCCAATTTATTTTCTTATATATATATATATATTTTTATTTCCAAAATATTTATTTAGACTTTCACCAATGCCTTTAGGATCTTTGTGATGGAACACGTATGGTGTTTCAGCGCATGTGCTCTCATGTCCTTGAAGCACATATACTGACAGTGCCCAAAGTTGAACACACTGTATAGTGTCTGAAATATCTTTGGCCCCTTCGGATACCAACCTTCGCTTCATTCTAGAGAGGCGTTAGTTTTCACTAAGGTTGGCTTTTGCTATGACTATAAATAAGGCTCAAGGACAAACCTTGGCTACAAGAGCCTGTGTTTACGCACGGACAACTTTAAGTGGCTTTTTCAAGTGTGCGAACATTGGATAGCATACATGTAAAGATGACCCATATCTTTTGGTCCTTCAGATTTCAGACTTCCATTCATTCTGAATATTTGGGTTCTTCCTACAAGAGCCTGTGTTTAATTTTAAAGTGGCTGCCTTCGCCTCTGTAATACCTTTTTACTGGTAAAGTTGTATTTAAACAACAATCAACTTTGAAAATTTTATTTTTAAAATGGTCGAATTATCGAAAGTGTCAAATTATCGATAGTGTCGAATTATCGATAGTGTCGAATTATCGATAGTGTCGAATTATCGATAGTGTCGAATTGCAGTTTGTTTATTTATTTTTTAATAAGGTCCCCTCTTATCTTATCTGCAATATAGTTGTATTGTTCGAAGCACATATACTGACAGTGCCCAAAGTTGAACACACTGTATAGTGTCTGAAATATCTTTGGCCCCTTCGGATACCAACCTTCGCTTCATTCTAGAGAGGCGTTAGTTTTCACTAAGGTTGGCTTTTGCTATGACTATAAATAAGGCTCAAGGACAAACCTTGGCTACAAGAGCCTGTGTTTACGCACGGACAACTTTAAGTGGCTTTTTCAAGTGTGCGAACATTGGATAGCATACATGTAAAGATGACCCATATCTTTTGGTCCTTCAGATTTCAGACTTCCATTCATTCTGAATATTTGGGTTCTTCCTACAAAAGCCTGTGTTTAATTTTAAAGTGGCTGCCTTCGCCTCTGTAATACCTTTTTACTGGTAAAGTTGTATTTAAACAACAATCAACCTTGAAAATTTGATTTTTAAAATGGTCGAATTATCGATAGTGTCGTATTATCGATAATGTCGAATTGCAGTTTATTTATTTATTTTTTAATAAGGTCCTCTTATCTTATCTGCAATATAGTTGTATTGTTCGAAATTTTATTTTCTAATTTGTTAATTTTTTTCTTTTTTTTTCACTCTAATAATATTTATTAAATCTGATAATTTTTATTTAATGCAATTTATTTAATAATTTATTTAATCCAATGTTTATAGTTTCTTCCCTGAAATTGCTTACCAAACATGAGTCAGTGTTTCCTCAGTGTTAACAGTTGGAGTGTTAGAATGCGGAGAAGCAAAATAACTCCCTACTGAATTTCTCAATAGTCTTACTCCCAGAGGAATGCATCCACACCAGTTAAACTCTAGGTTGGTGCTATTGTTATGCTTCTGAGAAGTTTTAATCCTAAGCAGGGTCTTTGAAAATGGTACACGTATGGTGATACTGTGCATGTGCTCTCATGTCCTTAAAGTAGTGTAGTTCTGTTGCTTGCACTTTCATTTTCTCATTTGTTAAAATTTTTCTTCTATAGTTTCTCACCTGCGGGTCCTTCGGGTAAACCTGGGTCGTTGCCCGGGTCACTCGGCTATTTATATCTATATATCTATACTTTTAAAGTCTCTGCAGGCCCTTTGGGTAAACCCTGGGCGTTGCCCGGGTCACTCGGCTAGTCATAAGATATTAATATAAAATAACGGATACATTTAAACTTAATGCGCCTGTTCGTTAAAATTAATTTGTCTATATAGTCATATATAAGTAGATTTTCTCCATTATAATTTATACATTGATAACTGTGGTATTTTGGATAACAATAGTTATGTTTAGATAAATTGTTGTGATATGCAAATAAGGTTTTGCATAGTGGTTATAAATATGTTTGTTTTACTATGTTAATTTTTTTATGTATATATATATATATTCTTAATTTGTAAATAGTTCAGTTATATTAGTGCTTGTGAGGCAATAAAGGTTTTATCACTTAATGGATCTCGGTGACCTGGAGTAATCGTAAGAACATAGAGACACAACAATAACTATATATGATAAGCCATGATGTGTTTAGAGAGTCATTTCATCATAATTGATAAACATTCCTCAAACAAAGGGACGTCATCGAGATTTTAAAAATACTGTTAGAGATGTGCTGAGAGAACCATAAGATACTAATGAAGCATACGAAAATATCTTTCCCAATTCCATTTATTTAGACATTTTACTTTGTAATCAATGATAAATGATCAATATTTAGTTAATTTTAATATAACATTGGGTATATAGAAAAATATGTAAATTGATATTTCATCTATGCATGTTTATATCGGATATCTTTAACAATAAAAATCATAAATAATTCTTTCGTGATTGTATAGTGTTTAAATAACGAGTAAATATTAGATTGATACCTGTTCATTAAAAAATTTGTCTATATGTAGCTATATATAAGTATATTTTCTCCATTATAATTTATACACTGTTGTCGTGTCCAATGAAGAGCCTCAGATGTCCCCATGCCTCTCAATCACAGCAGTTACAATGTCTACTATCTTGGATGTGTAAAGCTGCTGCTCTGGGTCCATGTCAATTTTCTGCAAGGCTGCGGCCCTTGCTGGGCATGAGAATATGTGGGTAGGTGTTAGTTCCACACCAGGACAGCTGTTGCATGTCCTATAGCTCCTATGCAATTTATACACTGATAATTATATATGATAAACATTGATGAGTTTAGAGGTTAGAGAGTCATTTAATCACAATTGATAAGTATTCATTTTTAAACAAAGGGACGTCATCGAGATTTTACAAAATACTGTCAGAGGTGTGTTAAGAGAACCATAAGATACTAATGGAAGCATACGAAAATAAATACAAAATTATTTTCTCACAATGAGTTTCCTTTTATTTAAAAATTCAAGATTTCAAGCGATAATCGCTCTTTATATTGTTAACTAGCTGAATGACCCGAGCAACGCCCGGGTTTTACCCTATTAAATGTACCCTATTCAAATACTATTCGTTACAATTATAAATTGGGCGCCGTGGATGTCACTCTTGTGAAACGTACCGCTCCAAACTTTGTGTCTGAGAAGCGA
>CP092872.1:52112480-52171288 GCA_030710605.1 Cordylochernes scorpioides | reverse complement strand
AAAAGTAAAAGGGTTTGCGACATTTGGGCCACCATGTATATACGATTCTGAAGATGAGAACTTTGGCGCAACTTTAAAAATCTTATTCGATGGATATCTAAAATACTACTGGGAAAGCTTGGCTCATCCGTGATGGAATTCCCAGCTGTTACAGTAATTCTGGAAGTGGCACAGGGCAACACTCAAGCCGGGATGAAATAAAATGGTCACAGGAACAGCAGAAAGAGTCATCAATTAAGTGCAAGATGAGCAGTTTTGTCAGCGGGTGTCAGCTAAAGTTCTGCCCAGGCTGGGCGCCGGAAGAAGGCCGGAATGGTTCCAAGGAGATCAAGGAAGTTCAGTGATTGTAAGATTAGGGAATGAAGGGCCAAAAGAAGACTGCTGACCCAGGGACATACTGTACTGTACGGAGCGGGAGAGAGTGACTTCACATTGAGTCGACAGTCCGGCAGTGGAACGGCACAGCTCGCGAGAGCCAGAAGAAAGAGCTCGAAGGCAAGTCTCTCTGATTACATTTCATTGCCTGATCAATTCAGAGAAGATTTTAATTAACCATTGAATATTATCTGTGTGCAGAATCATCGAATTCACACGTCATTATTTGGGCCATCTACACTCTTCTTAACTGTATCTGTCCAAGGCAACACTGCCGTTAATGTCATAGCAATCATTCATTTTTGTGCATTGTGTTGAGGATTATGCATTCATTCCATTTGTGATAGATAAGTTTATTACTTTGCTTATTAGTTCACCTTGTATTATTTATGAAAGGTTATTATCTCATATATTATCGAAAATCATTTCATATGCGGTAATTCATTCATTTCTGCACATACGCGGCCTCCCATTGTCTATTGATTTTCCCTCGGCCTCCTTATTTTATTTGCATCCATTGTTTGATTTTTTTTTGCGTTTTTGTCTAAATTATGTCGTCCATTATTTTATTTTATCGAGTTTTTTACTCAATTCTTTGCATTCATTGTTTGATTTCTTCGCCTTATTTCTGAAATTCTTGTGGTCCACTGTTTGTGTGTCCACATCTTTGCGTTTGTTGCTTCGATTATTTTCTTCCATTGTTTGATTTCTTGCTCCTATTACCCCAATTCTTTGCGTTCATTGTTTGATTTATTTGATTTTATTGCTCCATTTCTTGACCTCCATTGTTTCAATTTTCGTAATTATCGCTTCAATTTCCTTCCATTGATTTCTTGCTTTTATTTCTTCAATTCTTGAGTCTATTGTTTCATTCTTTGCATTTATTGCCTCCAATTCTTTGCTTCCATTGTTTGATTTATTTGCTTTTATTGCTCTAATTTTTGACATCCATTGTTTCAATTTTCAGGATTATTGCCTCAAATTTTGCGCCCATTGTTTGATTACCTCGAATTATTTTGTCTCAATTCTTTGCGTCCATTGCTTAATTTCTTCGTTTTCATTTTTCCAATTCTTGGCGTCTATTGTTTCAATCTTCGCGTTTATTGCTTCAATTATTTGCTTCCTTTTTATTTTTCATTTCTTGTTTTTATTATTCTAATTGTTTGTGTTTATTGCTTAATTCTTCACGTTTATTGCCTAAATTCATTGTGCCCATTGTTTGATTTCTTTGATTTTTTACTTAAATTCTTTGCGATTATTGTTTGATTTATTCGCGTTTCTTCACTGAATTCGCTGCGTTCATTGTTTCATTCTACGTATTTATTGCCTCAATCATTTGCGTTCATTCTTTCATGCTTCGCGTTTATTGCCTCAATTCTTTACATACATTCTTTTGACCACGAGCACATGTGCTTTTTAGATGGCAGAGCGCCATCTAGTGGAGCAAAAATAAACTAAACGTTTATTTAGCTTGCTCAGTGATATTTGGCCAACCCAATTTCTTGATAAATCAAGAAAAGCCATCCACGAACGCGTTTCGCGCTCGTCAGCGTGGAGAAGGCTGTAACCACTGCGACCAAAAAGATATTTTGGTCCCAATGGCCTCCCAAAAATCAAGAAATGTGTATTTAAGGCCAAATTTGCGTAAAGACGCTTAACACATGAAAAAACAATAGAAAAAAATAAAAGATAAGTGGGTCAAGTGTTGATATTAAAAATAAAGAAGGCATCTCCTGACCACGAGCACATGTGCTTTTTAGATGGCAGAGCGCCAGAAATTGGTTTGGCCAAATATCACGGAGCAAGCTAAATAAACGTTTAGTTTATTTTTGCTCCACTAGATGGCGCTCTGCCATCTAAAAAGCACATGTGCTCGTGGTCAGGAGATGCCTTCTTTATTTTTAATATCAACACCTGACCCACTTATCTTTTTTTTTTCTATTGTTTTTTCATACATTCTTTTATTATTAGTGTTTATTGCTTCATCTCTTTAAGTCTATCGTTTCATTTCTCCAAGTTTTTCTATTTCTTTGTTCCAAATTATATTTCATAATGGGGTAGCTATCAATAAATATTGTAAATTATATTTAGACATTTATGTTTCTTATGATATATTGGGAGTACAAATAAGTTTTGAGGGATTTGCAAAAGAAGCCACAACAAATATTATATAAATAGCATCGGACCTTGTAAGGTTTCATGTTAAGGCTTCATCATTTCCCCAAAAAAATCAGAAGAAGTCTTTTCACTCAAGTGTAAGGAGCTTTTTTTTTGGTGCTCTAACCATGTCAACCTTTTTGCCAACAAAACACAATTTGCGGGAAGCGCTGCTTTTTTGTTTTAATTTGAAGAAAAGTGCAACTGATGGACATCGATTGCTGTGTGAGGCATATGGTAAACATGCTCTATCAATAAAATCATGTGAGTACTGTTTTCGGCGTTTCAAAAGTGGCGATTTTGACACCAGAGACAAAGAACGCTGAGGGAGGCCAATAAAGTTCGAAGACGCTGAGTTGGAGGCTTTATTGCACGAAGATTCAAGCCAAACTCAAGAGGAGCTCGCTGAAACCTTGGGAGTGACTCAACAAACGATTTCGAACCGTCTCAAGGTCATGGGTATGGTGCAAAAACAAGGAAATTGGGTTCCATATGAACTCAAGCCAGGAAACATCGAGCGCCGTATTTGCACGTGCGAACTACTGCTCAAAAGACAAAATCGGAAGGGTTTTTTGCATCTAATCGTGACGGGGGACGAAAAGTGGATTCACTACGACAACCCAAAGCGCAGAAAATCGTCGGTTAAGCCCGGTCATGCATCAACTTCAACGGCCAAACCGAATATTCATGGCAAGAAGCTAATGCTGTGCATCTGGTGGGATCAGCTCGGAGTGATCTACTATGAGCTACTTCAGCCTAACGAAACCATCACTGGAGAACGTTACCAACAACATTTGATGCGATTAAGCCGAGCATTGAAGATTAAACGCCCACTATATGCCAAAAGACATGACAAGGTGATCTATCAGCACGACAACGCTCGGCTACATGTTGCAAAAGTTGTCAAGGAGACTTTGGAGGCGCTTCAATGGGATGTCCTACCCCACCCGCTGTATTCACCAGACATTGCTCCTTCAGACTACCACATGTTCCGTTCGATGACACAAGGCCTGGCCGAGCAGCACTTCACTTCTTACAAAGAGGCGAAAAATTGGGTCAATGTTTGGATCGTTTCAAAAAACGAGGAATTATTTCGACACGGAATCCGTATGCTGCCTGAAAGATGGGAAAAAGTCGTAGCTAAAGATGGACAATACTTTGAATGAAATATATTGTACTGATTTCTCTGAATAAAGCTTCGAATTTATGAAAAAATCCCTCAAAACTTATTTGTACTCCTAATAAATTATCAAATTTACCCCTCTGCGACTTTACTGCGATGCTAGAAAATATTAGGCAAGACGGCTAGTGATGAAACCTCTTTGCGGTTTCGCAAATTATCCCCAGGTACTCTACTTCTTCATTTTTATTCATTTGATTCTTGGTGCCCATTGTTTTAATCTTCGTGCTTATTGCCTCAATTATTGCTTTCCATTTTTAATTTCGTGCTTTTATTACTCCAATTATTTGCGCTGATTGATTCATTCTTTGCTTTTATTGCCTTATTTTTTTTTGTCGCTCATTGTTTAATTCCTTCAAATATTTGCCTAAATTCTTTGCGTTTAATGTTTGATTTCTTTTCGTTTATTTTTTAATGGTGTGGATTATTAGTGTGCATTCAAAAAATGAGATGTTAGATCTATATGGTTGCTCGATACATATATTGTATATATATGTACGTACTTTGGTAAAACCATTTACTTATATCCATAGGATCCCTAAATACTGCCGTCGGGAGACCCCACTACATCCATTTGGCATATCCTACCCCTTACCACACATAGACGTTACCAGGTTTTCTTTTACATCGTTGTAACACTATAGTTCGAGAAATAATTTTACAATATTTTTTTAAAGATAAATAGAGGCATACAAGATAGGCATTATTTGTTTTTCAGCCCTTCTCTTTGAAAATCGTTGAAGCCTGTATTGGGGCGGCACTTCTGTGGATGAACAGCTCTTGAAACCAGCAAGGCATTCACTTCGTTAGGACTCCCTGGGGAGAGGGGAATTCCATCGACCGTGGCCTGCTGGTGTTGAACTGTTGGATCATGTCACATGGCCACCCTACTCACCATGTTGTTGACTCATGTTAAATACATTTGTGTATTCTCTCTAAGTACTATCTTGGTCTTAAGTTGGGCAACGCCAGACATCACATCGACCTGCCCACTATGTGAGAAAGAACTCTCTCAGTCCATCGGTGGCGGAATCTTTCCCGCGGTGAACGCCACCAATAACGACACATTGTATATATATACAAGTACTTATTTCATATATATTTACATATATTTATTCATATATTTATCTCATTATTTAATATTAATTATTCACTTTTGTATTTAATCTTATATGAACGATTAATAAAAGTAGTTTTAATCTCTCTCTCAAATGTTTCCTGAAAATACCGCAGCAGTGAATAACAGAAGTACGCAGTAGAATATCGATAAGTGAACGAAAATAAGAATAAACAAAAAATATTATTATACAAAAATATAAAAAATACCGAACATTTTCAGGGAACTCTAGGTAAAATAGTTTACATTTTATATATAGACAAAGGTTAGCGTTTGCTGTGCTTTGAAAAGAATGGGAAAATATTTGCATGGTTTTAAAAATTATAATTTAGATAGTGAAACTGAAACACATAAAAAGTTGAAAAGTTCCAAGAGTTTTTTTTTTCAAAGGTTCGAAACGTTCTAAGCCTTACCCATCATTCAAAACCGCTCACTGCTGTCTAGCTGAATTCAAGAGTGGAAGGACAAAATGTGAAGACACGCGAGTCTGTAGTGGACGCCTGAATAAGACCACCAAAGAGAGGATGATGCACAGAATGGTTAGGAATCTACAGCGATTGAATGGCAGAAAGATACCTGAGTGTTGTCTACTCATATCAACGGACATATCAGTAAGAAGGATTAAGTTCCTCCTAAAGGGCATCCTTTTATCAGTGTTTTTGCAGCAATAATATCCGTATATGCAAATTCACCTCCACTATTTTAATATCCTAATGTGTCAAAATAACTTTATTAGGTACCGCACATAAGGAGCAATCTAGCTTATGTTATTTTCAATGAGAAATATGAACAGGTTCTTCACAAAAAAAAAAGGAAGTGTACAATGCGGGATTCGATCCCGGTTCATGGCTGTTGGAAACCTAGGGTTTATACCGTCGGCCATGGACCTTTTCTAATATGAGTGACTAATTCATGTTAAATTATAAAAACTCAATTTTTGATACTCCCTAATTTTCATAACATTTTGGCAACTCTGGTTTTTATCAAGTGTTGATTTACACTCAGACTATTCAAACGATGGAAAACAAGTTTAATAACTCTTGATATGTTTTAAACTTCTGGAGTATAAAATACTCATATTTGGATGATGCACAGATATCAAACGGAATGTCCTTAAGGTTATTTTACAATAAATAATCCGTTTATTAATAATAAAGACATTATAATATTATTTAGTTCACAGACGTGCCTATATTTATAAGATGATCTGCCTTCTTTCAAGTTAGATAGAAACATTTCCAGCTATTATTTTAGACTAAAATATTTATTTAAAATTATAAATATGTTCTTATTCAAATAATATTTGAATATAAAATAAGATTTCAGATATAATTTATATATAATTATAAGAAATGTGTGAATTTATAACCAATAAACACCTGGATATTTGAGGACTCGGAAAATACATGAATATTTAGGTCATTTATATAACTGTGTCTAGAATTATTGTTCGAACTTGACGATTACCGATGCGGAAAAGTCCATTCTCGGTGAACGCGATAATGGTGAGTAAGAGAAACCCTTTGTATTTATTTTCAAATAATTATAACATTGAGTATAAATATATCAGGCCTCCAGGGGAGAGTATCTTTTTATCTTTTCATGCAAGGCTATATATATATTTACTCAATATTGATACGAGGGATTAATTTATTGATAATCATAACATTTGAAGCTATCTTGAAATCATGAAAACCTCAACATATTTGTTTATTAAAATACAAAGAAAAAAAAGAGCAACTATCCGACTTGGGTTCTTTACAGAGCGGGCCATAAGCTATGTAAAGAGAATTGCTGTACCTCGGGGCGCCAAGGTCCCAACAAAGGTAAATAAATGTAGGCCAGGACGTAAGTAAAGGCTGAATTATTTATCAGCCGCAGGTGGTCTGACTCACGGCACACGTGCCGTCCCACGTAGCTTTGCTGAACATGGCTCTAGAATCTAATTATTTATTTTGATTGTTGATGTTATTGATGAATAATGAGAATGGGATTATTCAGCGCTATAATTTTGACCATATAGAACAACATTTCTTCAATTATTAATGTAAAAATTTCAGGCTCTTTCATGGAAAAGTTATTTTTTCAAATATTTAATCTCTAGCTTTCGGGCACGAACGCTAGAGCTGAAGCTGAAAAAGATTTGGGAAGCTTACTATGAGTGGTTTCGTCAATTTAGCCCATCAGATTCCTACATTATTTCTACTAATATCGTCTGTATTTGAAGGTTGATTCTTGGCGATGGCGTCTGACAAAGGATGGATTCAGCGTTCTTTTGTCCTCACCATACAGTTGACGCTATATATTTTGTTTCCTCCTGTTGTCTAAACAGGCTTTTGTTGTCTGGTCTTTTAAGCTGAATATTTGTCTAGAAATATTTGTGGAATTTCTACAATTACGGAATCATCTTTCCATCGAGAATAAATCTTTAATTGCAGGTTATTCAAGCAGAATGAAGATAGAATATGGGAAAAATAGTACAAAAGTTAAATTGTACTAGGATCAGATGATTAAATTAAGCATCTCCTGAGCGTGCAACTAAAAGTTACTGACTGCTTGTGTCATCTGAAAAGAGAATAATTGTAGCGATATTGTAGATGAAATTGATGAAGTCGCTGGGGGAGAGGAATCACCACTGAACAACCAATAAGTCCTTTGTACAAGTATTTGTACATCGTCCTTGTACTAATAGAAATAGCGATAGATAACTCCATCCTCAACATATGCAGATAGGTATTCTGCTTACTGATAAGTAACGATGGTATGTTTAGAGAGAAAAAGAAAGAAATATAGAATTAAAAGTGCTATAATTATAAACAGTCGCGGAATTCGAAACCGTAAAGGCATATTTTATAAACTACGATATAACTTATATTTTATGATCCGCTAAATAGCGGACACTGCCGCGCTGAATAACAGGTTTTCTGTTGCTTTTCTTAAATATACTGATTCCAAAAAGATCGATTAAGTATTATCTCTTTTGATTTAAAAGAGAGAGAATACATTTAATGAGAAACTCATAACATAGTAAACAAAGAGAAACTTATCTTCTAACGGTTAGTGCCTGTTTCTTTTTCGCGATCTTGCACACATACTCTATGGGAACAATTGATTAATTAAAATAAACATATATACAAGTATATATATATCGTATATTTTAAACTGTATGACACTTTTAGTATATGTCACATATCATCCAATTAGTTAGACCCGATACCTTAAAAGATCCTGCCCTTCTTTTGGAATGTACACCGTTTTAGTTTGCTGCCACCCCCATATTTTGGATATATTCTATATCTTTATTGATAATACCTGTGAACCCCTATTTGTATGTAACACAAAAAAGTTGATGTCAAAATAAAAATCCAAAGAGCGGTCAGCTGGGGAGAGAAGAGGAAAATGCCAAAGCCCATGTGGGGCTCCCAGGGACTCTTTATAGACGACCCCTGAAACCAGGACAGGTTTTGGCAGGGGCTCAGCAGATGTTCTAGGGTGTGGCCATCGGCAGACGGCTTCTGTCTCCAGCAGTCTCTCTCTCCATGTCTCGGTGATAGGCATCCAAGTTTGTGTCATGGCCTCTACCTCTGTCCCGTGGGCTGTCCCCGATCACTCTCGGTGCTAACATCTAGCCCTGCCTCTGCTTCTTGTTGTCTGCGTGTGGGAAGAACATCAACACTCGCCTCACGTACACGAATGCCAGTTTATCCATACGTCGGCAGGATCACATTTGCAATAATAATACAGAAAGTCGACAGGATAACTGAGGACAGCGGCATGCAGAGGATGACAGAGGCACCGGTGGTCAACGGCGCATTCGTGTGGGTGCTCCTTCTACTTGTCGTCCACCTTGACGATCCAGTGGACCATCTCTCAAAGACGCCATGCGAGGACTAGCTGTATCTCGCATCGAGCAGGTCATCATCGCCCCCATCGACATCTCCTGCGCCACGAACATCTTCCTCCATCGGCTCTAACAGGCAGACAAGATTCATCAAGAAATCCTGGCATTGCCCCGCCAACCAGCATCGACGATGTCCCATGGCAACCACCGCAAAAAAGATCACCAAGCCTCATCGCACTCCACTCCACAAGACCCATTCAAGACATCCATCTGGTAGGAGAAATTTCTCTACAGAAATAAAGCTTCCTACAAAAGACACTCGTCCCATGATTCTCGTATATGTTTTCTTACTGTATTGAATGGGATTCCAGTACTTATAGTTCTATACAAAGTTATGAACCCGCCTTCCTTTAACATCGATCACTACTTGATTGTCTTCCGCCGCAAGTCTCTGAAGCTTGCCACATGGAGATGCCACCTCGACTTCAACAAGCGTTGCGTGGCCTTAGATTTCATTCCCCCGTCCTTGAGAGTAAAAGACCCAGTTGGCAACTCGCATTCACAGAGAGCTATATTCGATCTACAGAAACGCCTCCTCCACGCCAGAATACTGGGATGCCACTCCAACATACGCTTTCTGTCAAAAACCATCAAACAGCTCGCATGCATCATCTCCCAGGCAATCCCCCCTAACCAGTTGACCCTCATCATATCCAATATAACCGCAGAAGTAAAGCGTCTACAGAAAAATATAAGAATCCGGCACGATAAAAAACTCCGCTACTGGTCAGTTAAATTTCGTCTACAACTCCATGACACCGACCATTCCTCCAATCTCGTTAACCTCTCCTCAACGGTTCTCTCTCCCCAGGAAACTACCCTTCTAAGCAAAGGCCTCAAGTTTAGACCTGTCTCTAGGCCAGATCCCCTGAAAATCATCAGTGCGGTTGAAGCTGGCATCCGCAGCCTCAATAATTCAGAAAAATATAAAATACGCCACACAGTCTCAAACATACTGAGCCTCCCGTCCACCCAACCCCGTGCCTCCCCTCTTGAGTTCGATATCATCCGAAAATTACGGCAGAAAAACCATTTAGCCATTATGCAATCAGATAAAGGTTCACAAACGGTTATCATGAATACTACAGATTATAAAGAAAAATTACAGGTTGTTCTCGCCGACATCTCCACTTTCAAACCCATCTCTGCCCAAAACAGATCCACCATATACTCCTCCGTCCGAAAATAACTTAACCGTCTGAAAAGAAACCAGATCATTTCACCAGAAGAGCACAAGTCCTTTCTCCCCGATACCGCCACTGAATCCTATATATATGGCCTACCCAAACTCCACAAGCCCGGAATTCCGTTAAGACCAATCGTGGCCCACTTCCTATCCCCCATGGCTCCAGTCGCCAAGTTCATTTCGTCGTTCCTCTCGTCCCTCCTAAAAGGTACTCCTTCCCTTACTTCGATCTCCTCCACCAGTACTTTCATTAATGATGTGCATGGTACCCCTCCTTGTCCGAGCCTCGTCATGGTTTCATTTGATGTAGTTTCCTTATACCCTAGCCTTCCCCATGATTTAATTATAGACTCCCTCAGGTCCTTCCTAGTTGATTCCCATGTCGATAGCCATACCTCATCCAAAATTATAGAACTCACCCATCTCTGTTTACAATCCTCAGTCTGCTCCTTCAACTCCCAGTTTTTTCTACAGATAAAAGGGTCCCCAATGGGGAACCCTCTTTCCTCAGCTGCTGCTGAGATTGTTATGCGGTCTATAGATATGCAGATCACCTCAGATTTTCCATCCGATATCCGCCTTTGGCGTAGATACATAGATGATGTGTTCTGCATATGCACAAAAAGCCAGGTTGAAAATATCCTCTCTAAACTCATTAGTTACCATCCTGACCTTTCCTTCACCCATGAAACCGAAACCTACAACGCCCTCCCTTTCTTAGATTTCCTAATCATCCGGACCCCAACCAGATACCACTCCACAGTACATTACAAGAACTCGTTCAGACCCAATTATATTCACTTCAACTCCTTCTGCCCCCTAAGTCACAAAATCAACACAGTCAAAACCCTGTCTAAACGAGTTCACACCCACTGTTCCACCTCTGATTTCAAAACCATGGAAACCAATAGAGTCATAGCTAATCTCATAAAATTCCAATACCCGAAGTCTTTTATATTACGCCATTTCCACAACCCCAACCACACTGCTCCCAACCCCGTATATAAATCCATATGTGTCCTCCCATATTCCCCCACTAGCTCCTCCATAGCCCGAGCCCTAAGCAAGTTTGGAGTCAGGACCCTGTACTCCAACTCCCCTAACATCAGTTCCCTCATTAGGAACCCGGATACGAAAAGCAATAGCCCATTTAACCCATCTCTCTTGTCTGGCTGTGTCTACTCCATTCCCTGCGCTGACTGCGATGTTGTCTACGTTGGTGAGACGGGCAGGAGCGTAGGGACAAGACTCGAGGAACACAGAAAAAACATCTCCAGACAAGATGAGAAATCAGCCATATACCAGCATATCCGAACCACCAACCACTCTTTCGACCTGGCCAATCCATCTGTGCACTATAGCCGCATACACAACAAGCAGCAGCGCCTCACCTTGGAAGCGCTCGTTTCCCAGGGCTTCCACGCCATCAATAGACATATCGACCTCCCTGAATCCTACCAATCTCTGTTCCCATAGCCCTGTTTCCTCCATCTGTGTAGATTCCCCCCCTCCTCTCTCATAGACAGTATAAGATATTACAGGCTCTACTATATCCAATATCTATTATCATACATGTCAATTTCTTCTGTCCATAATTTACTATTATGCTAATTATTCCTCCCGACTTTGCTTAGTTATGCAAAATCCCTATAAAAAGTTTTTAAAATTTTAATTTTTGAATATGTAAATAGTCCCATCATTATATAGTACCCGATGTGCCATTGTTCACTTATCTCCTGTAGAAGGGCCGGTCAGCCCGAAAGCTTGAGCGATTTAAAATAAAGCTTCCTACAAAAGACACTCGTCCCATGATTCTCGTATATGTTTTCTTACAGAACTATTTAATGTAACACTACCTCCGTTTATTTTTTTTCGCATTGAATTAACTACTCATCGATACCATATTTATATAGCAATAACATTATTATTATAATTTCATCAAGTCATTATTTTACCTGCCCCATTACTTATTTAATTAATCAATTATATTATTATTTATTATTATTGTGTGTGTCCTTCATTAGGAATGCCGTCAGCCATCAACAACTGATTTTTTTCCTTCAATTTATATTTTTAATTATGTCAAGGCTTATTACACACATATTATAGCTTCAACCATCTTTCTCATAATTTTAAAACTTTTAATATATTGACAGCGCTTCTAATAATTTTCAATTGTTAAGATATTTTTGTTTATATATTTTATCTATTTCGTTTTTCTAATTTTATCGTTGACGTCTCCTAACCTCCCCTGCCCATACCTTCTCATGCATTGCCCCAAGGGCTTCCTGTTCGCCAAACATATTTTTTCATTGATTAATCCAACTGAGAAACCCTTCCTCGCTATATCATTCCCAATAGTGAGTTCAGGATACCCAGCTAGATTATTTTTCTTATCACCCGGCTTATCATTACCAATCATCATTTTTTTAAATTACCATTCAAGTCGGGTGAAATCATCATTGGCAACAGAACAACCCTTGCAACTACTTTCCCTTTCTTCATTCCCCAAGCTCATATATTCCCCTCAAGAGATTCTTGCTCGCCAGAATTTTTTTTTATTAATTCAACTGGAAACATCCTTCCTCGCTATATCGTTCCCAATAGTGAGCTCAGGATACCCAGCTAGATTTTTTTTCTTTCTTTTTATTACCCGGTTCATCATTTTTATCATTTTTTTTTCATCAAACAAGCCGGATACCATCATCATTGGCAGCAGTACATCTCTTGCGTTTACCTCTTCCGTACCACATTCTTCAAACTACCTACCTCTCCCTGCTAGTCTGAACTAATAATGCAGACGGAACATCTTGAACGTTCTGTTAATGAAAACAGTGCCTCACTAACACAAGTTCGTACTGCATTGCAGAACTCATTAAGCTATTTCTTTGCAAGAACATACTCAGACATCTCATATACCCTCATCAGCCCTCTGTGTCAACTCATAATCTTAGTTCAACTTAATATTTTTATGCTTTTCTTTTAGTTATTTTTTTTCATTCAATTGGTTCTAATTTTTTTTCTATAAGTAGATTACTTTTACGGCATTTCTAATTTTATTTTGCATATTTTCTCAATTTTATCATATTTTCTTATGTATTTTTCTTTCATCATATTCTAAATCTTATTGAGACGGCATCATTATTGTCCTATTTTATTATCCTATGCTTATAATAATTTTACCTAATTTGTGATCAGATTATTTATTTATTTTATAATAGGTTTGTTAGGTCATCATTCATGTTATTTCATTTCCCCCAAACAAACCTTCATCACCGGGGGCACATTCTATCGTATATTTTGAACTGTATGACACTTTTAGTATATGCCACATATCATTCAATTAGTTAGAGCCGATACCTTAAAATATTCTGTCCTTCGTTTGGAATATATACCGTTTTTGTTTGCTGCCACCCCCATATTTTGTATATATGCTATATCTTTATTGATAATACCTGTAAACCCCTATTTGTATGTAACACTAAAAATGTTGACGTCAAAATAAAAATCCAAAGAGCGGTCAGGTGGGGGACAGCTGGGGAGAGAGAAGGAAAATGCCAAAGCCCATGTGGGGCCCCCAGGGACTCTTTATAGACGACCCCTGAAAACAGGACAGGTTTTGGCAGGGGGTCAGCAGATGTTCTAGGGTGTGGCCATCGGTAGACGCCTTCAGTCTCTCTCTCCATGTCTCGGCTATAGGCGTCCAAGTTTGTGTCATGGCCTCTACCTCTGTCTCGTGGGCTGTTCCAGATCACTCTCGGTGCTAACATCTAGCCCTGCCTCTGCTTCTTGTTGTCTTCGTTTGGAAAGAACATCAACACTCGCCTCACGTACACGACTGCCAGTTTATCCATACGTCGGCAGGATCACATTTAACACAATAATACATATACTTGTATATATACATTACTTGTATATATACTTATATATATATACAACACACGCTCCCCTGTGTGTAAGCCCTAATCAACAAGGCCAAGGCTATCTTCACATTTTTGTAGTTTGTCCTTAGGGAGACTCTTCGTTAGTATATCCGACTCCATGTCTTCACTTTTAGTGTATGCCAGTTTGATTCAATTTTGTATTTCTCTTTCACAAAATAATACTTTCGGTTTATGTGCTGTGTTCGTGAAGTAATTTTGTCAGAATGTATCCAGTCTATTGCAGCCTGGCTGTCACTTTTCAACGTAATAGAGAAAGTTACATTTTAGCAAAGTTCTTCTAGTAATCCCTTTAACCAATATACTTCAGAAATTCCTTCACATAATGAAATAAGTTGTACTTCACATACAGAAAAGGCTTACTGAATTTTGATCCCCAAATTTCTTCAGTTTATTAAGTTGTTGCCAAGTTTGACTGTATAGCCGGAGTAGGAATTTGAGTCTCAGGTGTTGCACCAGCTCGCATAGGTTTTAATTGTGATATTGTTTTCTGTTGACTAATTATATACCAACATTTTATTTATTGTTCCCTTCAGATATATATGGATTCTTTTAACTCCAGTTAAGTGTATTTATCTCGGATCATTACTATACTGAGATAAATTGCTAACGTTGAAGGATATGTCCGGTCGAGAAGTATTCTTACATAGTCCTAAACCATGGTCTACAGGTTGTTGGCTTTTGTTTTCAATTGATTGGGTACTTGCACTCGCTGATGAGGTTGAACTATTTCAAGAATCGGAGGCCATTGAATAATTTTTTGTTTTAATAAAAAAGTGCAAATTGGGGGATTCGATCCCGGGTCAGAGCGGTTGAAAAACCATCGGTTTGGACCATCCTTCCACCGACCTCCCTAGAAATTACCTATCATAATATCATACTTGTTCTTATACCTCTTTTATTAGAGCTATCCTACAGTTATCCATATCTGCGAGCTTTTATTAGGATCTATAGCTCCTCTGGTTACTTCCAGATATTGGTAGTAAAGCTGGGTAACAGGGGTAGTTTAGGGTTTATGAGCTTTCTATTTTATTGTTCATTAACTGTCGATATGAAGCCTAGATATCACCATTAAGCTTTACAATAATTATATAAGGATTCTTACACACAAGCGAATTACAAACCTATCCAAAAGGTTTTCCCAATTCCATTTCTTTAGACGTTTTACATTGTATTCAATAACAAATGGTCAATCATTAGAAATCTCATATCTTAATTTACCACAAATAGTTAGGGCAAGAGTATATAGAATCATTTTTAAAATAACATTCAGTTATATAGAAAAATATGTAAATTAACATTTAATTTATATATGATTACGTCAGATATCTTTAATAATAGAAAAATTCCAAAATAATTATATCTTTTATTACAATTTATTTCAATTTAAAGCGCTATTTCCCCCCTAAGGACACTTGCCTTGTCATACATATATGTTTCTATAGTTGTGTATATACATATTTACAATAATTTTAGGCCGAAAAGAATAATCATAAGATATTAATATAAAATAACGGATACATTTAAACTTAATGCGCCTGTTCGTTAAAATTAATTTGTCTATATAGTCATATATAAGTAGATTTTCTCCATTATAATTTATACATTGATAACTGTGGTATTTTGGATAACAATAGTTATGTTTAGATAAATTGTTGTGATATGCAAATAAGGTTTTGCATAGTGGTTATAAATATGTTTGTTTTACTATGTTAATTTTTTTATGTATATATATATATATATTCTTAATTTGTAAATAGTTCAGTTATATTAGTGCTTGTGAGGCAATAAAGGTTTTATCACTTAATGGATCTCGGTGACCTGGAGTAATCGTAAGAACATAGAGACACAACAATAACTATGTATGATAAGCCATGATGTGTTTAGAGAGTCATTTCATCATAATTGATAAACATTCCTCAAACAAAGGGACGTCATCGAGATTTTAAAAATACTGTTAGAGATGTGCTGAGAGAACCATAAGATACTAATGGAAGCATACGAAAATATCTTTCCCAATTCCATTTATTTAGACATTTTACTTTGTAATCAATGATAAATGATCAATATTTAGTTAATATCAATTTACCGCAAATAGATAAGGTACAGTATATAGGATAATTTTTAATATAACATTGGGTATATAGAAAAATATGTAAATTGATATTTCATCTATGCATGTTTATATCGGATATCTTCAACAATAAAAATCATAAATAATTCTTTCGTGATTGTATAGTGTTTAAAATAACGAGTAAATATTAGATTGATACCTGTTCATTAAAAAAATTGTCTATATGTAGCTATATATAAGTATATTTTCTCCATTATAATTTATACACTGTTTTCGTGTCCAATGAAGAGCCTCAGATGTCCCCATGCCTCTCAATCACAGCAATTACAATGTCTACTATCTTGGATGTGTAAAGCTGCTGCTCTGGGTCCATGTCAATTTTCTGCAAGGCTGCGGCCCTTGCTGGGCATGAGAATATGTGGGTAGGTGTTAGTTCCACACCAGGACAGCTGTTGCATGTCCTATAGCTCTTATGCAATTTATACACTGATAATTATATATGATAAACATTGATGAGTTTAGAGGTTAGAGAGTCATTTAATCACAATTGATAAGTATTCATTTTTAAACAAAGGGACGTCATCGAGATTTTACAAAATACTGTCAGAGGTGTGTTAAGAGAACCATAAGATACTAATGGAAGCATACGAAGATAAATACAAAATTATTTTCTCACAATGAGTTTCCTTTTATTTAAAAATTCAAGATTTCAAGCGATAATCGCTCTTTGTATTGTTAACTAGCTGAATGACCCGAGCAACGCCCGGGTTTTACCCTATTAAATGTACCCTATTCAAATACTATTCGTTACAATTATAAATTGGCGCCGTGGATGTCACTCTTGAGAAACGTACCGCTCCAAACTTTGTGTCTGAGAAGCGATATTTTTATAGAAAGATGATCTGGCTTTTGTTTTCTGCTCGATTGAATGTTTTTCTGTTAGAATTTTGTTCCTGCATACAAAATAATGAACTGTGGTCTCTGCTTTTTGGAATTTTTCCCGTTATAATTTTGTATCTGATAATCAAACATGATACAGCAATATCATTGGGCGTTGTTCGTAATTTTTGCACGAATCATAATTAAAACCTTCTAAAAGTAAATTGGAAAGTCTATCACGCGAGTTTCGTGAGGCCAAAGTTCTTTCCCTGACATTCAGAATCCTGGCCGTATGTTCTTGTGGAGTTTCTGCCGCTCTCGAAGTACTGACCCTGTTTCTATTTTGCCGAAGCCTGTTCTCACGCTGTCCCACGGATTCCGCCGCTCTTGAGGTACTGGCCCTGTCTCTATCTTGTTGAAGCCTGTTCTCACGCTGTCCCACGGATTCCGCCGCTCTCGAAGTACTGGCCCTTTCTCGATTAATCCTAAGACGATGCTCACGTTGCACAGCAGTCTCAGCACTACGCACATTTCTTTTTTTTACTCACTTCTGGTAGGACTTTTCCAATAGGTTTGCGTTTCTTGGGAGGCATCTCAGATCTCTAAAAGCTAAACAAAAGAAAAGAGTATAAAACAGTAATAAAAATAGGCAAAGTAGAGAAAAAATATGTTATTTAAAAGCTAAACAAAAGTAAAGAGTAACATTTA
This sequence comes from Cordylochernes scorpioides, assembly GCA_030710605.1. Taxonomy (NCBI): domain Eukaryota; kingdom Metazoa; phylum Arthropoda; class Arachnida; order Pseudoscorpiones; family Chernetidae; genus Cordylochernes; species Cordylochernes scorpioides. Next base: position 52,153,770 of record CP092872.1, on the reverse strand, counting down.
AAATACAATATAACGCGGCTGATGATTTAATTTTCGTTTTAAAAGTAAAGAGTATAAAGCAGCCAATGGGCGCGCGCCGCCCTCAGATCCCCACGCGTTCTAGAGGGCGCTGTTTGTGAGCTAAGTTGAATAATTTGAATATATAGTTTTAATAATTGATTTATATATTTTTTAAAATAGCCTATCGTCTTCCCCGTATTCTTTTACCTATGTATGGAAATTTTGGTTTGAATTAGTGAACTACTGCGAATTTGTATACCGGACATACAGACATACAAACATTCATTTATATATATATAGATATCCACGCTGCGTGCGTATATATTTGTAAATATATCTTGTAAGATATAGTCGATGTTTTTTATTAAGCCCGTTGAAGAGCGATTATCGCTTGAAAGCTAGCATTTTAAAATAAGAAGAAATTCATTGTGAGAAAATATTTTTGTATTTTTTTTTTCCACAATTTTATCATGAATACGAAGATAAGTTTAGGAAATACAAGGTTGTCCCAAAAGTTCGTAAACACTTGCAACAAAATTAAATACCAATATTATTCGTATTAATATTATTTACTGTTATGTATAATATCTTTGTAATTTGTATGAAGTAATTATATCATGTATTAATATGTATTGGCTGTAATAATATTATTCGTCAAGTAATAAGAAAAACTTTTGGGTCAACCTTATAAGTAGCTTTGATGTATGGATCATTTATACTTTTGCTAGAACAAAACAACTATTTTTGTTCTATATAGGTGTGGAATAGTCAGTAACATGACAGAAATATTAACTATTTCAATCTAACAACTGAATATATCGCATATTTCACGATGGGAAATTGTGGGAAGAAGTGCATTAACATTTTTAGATTAATTAAAAGTTAAAATTCCAAATATAATACTTGTATATATCCAAATTATTTACAGAACAAATTAATCAAACTTTAGCCAAACTTCTAAGATTTGAAGAATTAGCGGTAAAAAAGACTTAACGCCAACATCTGTTCAATATCGTTATCTTATTAAATAATAGATATAACACCTTGCATTGAAAGATAAAATGATGATAAATGAATGATAATGATAAACCTTCATTATTATGATAGATAGTATACAAAAATAGTATATTCTTGCATAAATAATATTTACGTATAGAACTATATAAAGAGCCGCGTCTTCACATCCAAAGAGCCGAATGTGGCTGGCGAGCCGCAGTTTGCCGACCTCTGCTCTAACCATTCAATCGGCAGTAGCGATGTACACAAAGGGCAGGGAGGTAATCAACACGAATTGAAGAGTATCGCATTTTGAAATTAGAGTTTACAGAAGTTTCTATTCTAGATCCACTCGGGGAAAACCCGGACATTGCCCCGGTCAATATAATTAAATTGAAAATACTTCTCTTTGATATCACGAATTAAAAATCTATTAAAACAGATTTTAAAAAAAGGATGAAATTTCTATAAAATATACAAGCTTCTTAAGAACTGACTCGACGTTAGTGATAATTGAAAAAAATCAATAGATTTCCACATATATATTGTAACAAAGTATTTATTAATTTTATTATTTTTATTAACATAGTGGTCTTTTTTATGTTTATATTTTGCTACTCCCTCGTGGCTTATCTTTTGTTTACCAATTATAGTTTGTTCTTGCCTGAAACAAATTGTTGTCTCATCCCTAAGTTGGTCTTCCCTAATTTTCCACGTGGCATTTTGGTGGAGATGCTGGGTACGTTAGGGAAGACAAACTGAAGACCGCCGAGAAGACCTTGAAGCCATAGTTGTTGTGATCTACATTTTCGGAGACTGACTCCAGGATTCCACCGCCGTGCTAAAGCCAAAACTTCCCCCGAAGACGACGATATCCCTATAGACGATACGACGACAAAGCCGCTCTTCACGCCGCAAGAAAAATGACGCAAAGGTACTAGGGACAAAGTTTCAAGACTTCGATGGAATCCTTGGCAGAAGCACGTTAGATCCATGTTGCTAGCTGTGGGTCACAGCTCCCATAGGGAAGAAGCTATGTAACAAAGTATTTATTAATTTTATTATTTTTATTAACAGAGTGGTCATTTTTTATGTTTATTTTTTGCTTCTCTGTGAATATCCCTCGTGGCTTATATTCTGTTTACCAATTATAGTTTGTTCTTGCCTGACATTTTCCACGTGGAAATATATTCAGGGAGAACTGCTTTTATTTAATATATTAATATTTTCAATTTTAGAGATAAAAAATTAAAAACAGGTGTAAAAATTCTGGATATATATTTTTCAATACATTTGGAGAAGGTTTAATTAAAATCTAACTTATAATTTAATACACCAGCGAAATTTAAACGTAAATAATAAAAAAACGTATAAATACTTACTAACTATACCTAGGTTATATATGTTTACCCAATATGATCAATTTTGGCGCCATCTATCGCTGATAAATATAGAGATTTCTTACACATATACAGCTTCATTAAGATCACCGGTCTTATACACATTCACCACAGGAAGGAAGCATAGATGGAGCTCCTATACTCCCGGCAGCACAAAACCCAACAGCCTCCAGTTCTGACGCATGTCCAGTGGTCACAGAATCCACCGTGCATAGGTTAGCGTATCATTGAAAGGCTAGTGTAGAATCAGCCCTGTTTTATTCTTCCATTTTCTAATCCAAATGGACCACGAGATTTGGCGATTCTATCACAGAAGAAGAAACAAAATAAATTTTACATACACTTGCGGGATATAGCACTTTGGAAATAAAATAATTATAATAATTGTAATTAATCTCCTCCGAACGGATACTGCGGTCTTGTGTAGAATTTATATATAAACCAACTAAAAATATTATATAAATATTTGAATAGCTACTTTTATATTAATAAATATAATGAAAAAATATTTCTATATGGACGTTACATGGCATTGAATAACAGGCTCTTATATTCAATTTATTCATTGTATTATAAATAGATAATCTGTTTGAATATAATTTATTATATGCATTAATGAAAAGTAGCATTTTAATGTATATTTATAATTTTCATCGGTGATGAGAGAGATTGAAACTACCTTATTACATCGTTCATATAAGGTTATACAAGGTTGTATAAGGTTAAATATAAAATAAGAGAGAGTTTTAAAATCTATCCACACCTGCATCATATGATTAAATACAAAATAAGAGAGAGTTTTAAAATCTCTCCACACTTGCATAATTAAATTAAATACAAAATAAGAGAGAGTTTTAAAATCTATCCACACCTGCATCATTAAATTAAATACAAAATAAGAGGGAGTTTTAAAATCTATCCACACCTGCATCATTAAATTAAATACAAAATAAGGGAGAGTTTTAAAATCTATCCACACCTGCATCATTAAATTAAATACAAAATAAGAGAGAGTTTTAAAATCTATCCACACCTGCATCATAAGATTAAATACAAAATAAGAGAGAGTTTTAAAATCTATCCACACCTGCATCATAAGATTAAATACAAAATAAGAGAGAGTTTTAAAATCTATCCACACTTGCATAATTAAATTGAATACAAAATAAGAGAGAGTTTTAAAATCTATCCACACCTGCATCATAAGATTAAATACAAAATAAGAGAGAGTTTTAAAATCTATCCACACCTGGATCATTAAATTAAATGCAAAATAAGAGAGAGTTTTAAAATCTATCCACACCTGCATCGTAAGATTAAATACAAAATAAGAGAGAGTTTTAAAATCTATCCACACCTGCATCATTAAATTAAATACAAAATAAGAGAGAGTTTTAAAATCTATCCACACCTGCATCATAAAATTAAATACAAAATAAGAGATAGTTTTGAAATCTATCCACACCTGCATCATTAAATTAAATACAAAATAAGAGATAGTTTTAAAATCTATCCACACCTGCATCATTAAATTAAATACAAAATAAGAGAGAGTTTTAAAATCTATCCACACCTGCATCATATGGTTAAATACAAAATAAAAGAGAGTTTTTAAATCTATCCACACCTGCATCATAAGGTTAAATACAAAATAAGAGAGAGTTTTAAAATCTATCCACACCTGGATCATTAAATTAAATGCAAAATAAGAGAGAGTTTTAAAATCTATCCACACCTGCATCGTAAGATTAAATACAAAATAAGAGAGAGTTTTAAAATCTATCCACACCTGCATCGTAAGATTAAATACAAAATAAGAGAGAGTTTTAAAATCTATCCACACCTGCATCATTAAATTAAATACAAAATAAGAGAGAGTTTTAAAATCTATCCACACCTGCATCATAAAATTAAATACAAAATAAGAGATAGTTTTGAAATCTATCCACACCTGCATCATTAAATTAAATACAAAATAAGAGATAGTTTTAAAATCTATCCACACCTGCATCATTAAATTAAATACAAAATAAGAGAGAGTTTTAAAATCTAACCACACCTGCATCATATGGTTAAATACAAAATAAAAGAGAGTTTTAAAATCTATCCACACCTGCATCATAAGATTAAATACAAAATAAGAGAGAGTTTTAAAATCTATCCACACCTGCATCATTAAATTAAATACAAAATAAGAGAGAGTTTTAAAATCTATCCACACCTGCATCATTAAATTAAATACAAAATAAGAGAGAGTTTTAAAATCTATCTATTCACACCTGCATCATTAAATTAAATACAAAATAAGAGAGAGTTTTAAAATCTATCTATCCACACCTGCATCATTAAATTAAATACAAAATAAGAGAGAGTTTTAAAATCTATCCACACCTGCATCATTAAATTAAATACAAAATAAGAGAGAGTTTTAAAATCTATCTATTCACACCTGCATCATTAAATTAAATACAAAATAAGAGAGAGTTTTAAAATCTATCTATTCACACCTGCATCATTAAATTAAATACAAAATAAGAGAGAGTTTTAAAATCTATCCACACCTGCATCATAAGATTAAATACAAAATAAGAGAGAGTTTTAAAATCTATCCACACCTGCATCATTAAATTAAATACAAAATAAGAGAGAGTTTTAAAATCTATCCACACCTGGATCATTAAATTAAATACAAAATAAGAGATAGTTTTAAAATCTATCCACACCTGCATCATTAAATTAAATACAAAATAAGAGAGAGTTTTAAAATCTATCCACACCTGCATCATATGGTTAAATACAAAATAAAAGAGAGTTTTAAAATCTATCCACACCTGCATCATAAGGTTAAATACAAAATAAGAGAGAGTTTTAAAATCTATCCACACCTGGATCATTAAATTAAATGCAAAATAAGAGAGAGTTTTAAAATCTATCCACACCTGCATCGTAAGATTAAATACAAAATAAGAGAGAGTTTTAAAATCTATCCACACCTGCATCGTAAGATCAAATACAAAATAAGAGAGAGTTTTAAAATCTATCCACACCTGCATCATTAAATTAAATACAAAATAAGAGAGAGTTTTAAAATCTATCCACACCTGCATCATAAAATTAAATACAAAATAAGAGATAGGTTTGAAATCTATCCACACCTGCATCATTAAATTAAATACAAAATAAGAGATAGTTTTAAAATCTATCCACACCTGCATCATTAAATTAAATACAAAATAAGAGAGAGTTTTAAAATCTAACCACACCTGCATCATATGGTTAAATACAAAATAAAAGAGAGTTTTAAAATCTATCCACACCTGCATCATTAAATTAAATGCAAAATAAGAGAGAGTTTTAAAATCTATCCACACCTGCATCATTAAATTAAATACAAAATAAGAGAGAGTTTTAAAATCTATCCACACCTGCATCATAAAATTAAATACAAAATAAGAGATAGTTTTGAAATCTATCCACACCTGCATCATTAAATTAAATACAAAATAAGAGATAGTTTTAAAATCTATCCACACCTGCATCATTAAATTAAATACAAAATAAGAGAGAGTTTTAAAATCTAACCACACCTGCATCATATGGTTAAATACAAAATAAAAGAGAGTTTTAAAATCTATCCACACCTGCATCATTAAATTAAATACAAAATAAGAGAGAGTTTCAAAATCTATCCACACCTGCATCATAAAATTAAATACAAAATAAGAGAGTTTTAAAATCTATCCACACCTGCATCATAAGATTAAATACAAAATAAGAGAGTTTTAAAATCTATCCACACCTGCATCATAAGATTAAATACAAAATAAGAGAGTTTTAAAATCTATCCACACCTGCATCATTAAATTAAATACAAAATAAGAGAGAGTTTTAAAATCTATCCACACCGGCATCATTAAATTAAATACAAAATAAGAGATAGTTTTAAAATCTATCCACACCTGCATCATTAAATTAAATACAAAATAAGAGATAGTTTTAAAATCTATCCACATCTGCATCATTAAATTAAATACAAAATAAGAGATAGGTTTAAAATCTATCCACACCTGCATCATTAAATTAAATACAAAAAAAGAGATAGTTTTAAAATCTATCCACACCTGCATCATTAAATTAAATACAAAATAAGAGAGAGTTTTAAAATCTATCCACACCTGGATTATGTAAACTCGAGCCTATACATCAGCGCTGTTGAAGCCCAACACAATAAATGGCCTCATTGATTTCTCTCCATTTGAAGGAAAGCACGCCTAGTAAAGAAATCTTTATTTCAGGTTTCATGAATCATAAGTCCGATTGAGTCCATCTATCTCGGACTGAAGCCATTAATCTCCTATTCAATGGTTCTCCTCTATTCTCCGGATTTGTACTTGGAGCTTTAGTCAGGCTTTCATAAGCTATGTTGGCTGCGAACAACACTTTAGGGCATTTAGAGATGGCAATTTTAATGCTATTGTACGGGCGTTGAATAGTTCTTGACAATCAAATAACCTTATAAATCTGTAAAACCACGACAATATTCAATTAAAACATATTTTTGAATAATTTCATGTTTTTTTTTATTAATACATAATTTTATCTAAAGCTTTGTGTATCAATCAAATAATATTTCTGTTTAAATAATGTTTTTCAGGATTATTTATTACAAGGTTGTCTCAAAAGTTCGTAAACACTTGCAAAAAAATTGAAATACCAATATTATTTGCCATAATATTAGTCGCCGTTATGTATAACTAGACGAATGGCCCGGGCAACGCCCGGGTTTTACCCGAGTGCGTATATATTTTAAAAATGTTTTAATTAAAATACTATTCGTTACAATTATAAATTTGCGCCGTGGATGTCTCTCTTGTGAAACGTCCCGCCCCAAACTGTGTGACTTGAAAATATAAAAATAAAAATGTGAACGGAAAAATATGTCCAGGGTAGCCTAGTGGTCATGTCATCTGCCCGGTAAGCGGAAGGTCGTGGGTTCGATTCCCATCCCTTGACACTTTTTTTATTTTATCCATCCTGACCAAAATCTATCCGTGAACTTCACACAGAGAGAATAAGGCAATTATATAAGTAGATAATCCAAATTGTGCCTTATCACACACTATTTTTTTATTTGGCCTTATTACCTTGTGTTTAAAATCTATGACGTAATGCCGGCGGCGCGCGCCCGTTGACTGCCAGCGAACACGTGACCTCCCTGTGCGCGCGCATCCGTGACAGAACCGGCCGGCCCATGACGGTCGTGACTATATATATACTGGATGGATAATAATAATAATATAAAAATAATAATAATAATAATAATAATTATTATTATTATTATCATTAGATAATGATAATGATCATAATGATGATGCGCGCGCATCCGTGACAGAACCGGCCGGCCGGCCAGCCCGCCCATGACGGTCGTGACTATATAAGTTGATGGATGGATAATAATAATAATATAATAATAATTGTGCCTTATCACACACTATTTTTTTATTTGGCCTTATTACCTTGTGTTTATAATCTATGACGTAATGCCGGCGGCGCGCGCCCGTTGGCTGCCAGCGAGCACGTGACCTCCCTGTGCGCGCGCATCCGTGACAGAACCGGCCGGCCGGCCCATGACGGTCGTGACTATATAAGTTGATGGATGGATAATAATAATAATATAATAATAATAATAATAATTATAATTATTATTATTATCATTAGATAATGATAATGATCATAATGATGATGCGCGCGCATCCGTGACAGAACCGGCCGGCCGGCCAGCCCGCCCATGACGGTCGTGACTATATATAGGGATATCTTTTTATTATGTATACAGTAATTGTATTATGTATTATTATGTATTCGCCGTAATAATATTGTCGTGGAGATAAATAAAGCAAGGGCAAATTTGGGAATAATTAATTTATTATAAAGGTGGGTATTTACCTTTTAGTTCTCCAAAAAAATTATATACAAGAGGTATTTATAGGGAGAGAGAGTCAGATAATATAATAACTTATCCAAAGGTAAAGATAATAATAATGAGCGTCGTCAGCCACCAAGGCGTCTCGTTTTCCTTATTTGCCGATAAGATACCGAGAACCCCCCCCCCCCCGGAGTCCAGGGATGATTGACAGGTGTCCCATGGAGCTTCTTGTGACCTGAGTTGCAGAGCTACTTGTCAATATCATTCGCAAAGTAATATATAAGAAAAACAACGTTTTAAGAAAACACGAACTTTTGGAATCCTTATAATTGTTTGCGGAAGAATAGTGATGAAAGTTTTTTTTTTTTTTATTTTAAAAATTGTGCTAATCCTTTCAAGATGCAAATAATTTAGGAAATGTAAGCATTAAGGCACGAAATTTTCTTTACATACAAAATAATTCAATAGAATAATACCTCGTATCAATATTGAGTAAAAAAACAGGCCTCCAGGGATATGCATCTCTCTTTTTTTTATTTGTGTGTGTGTGTGTGAAAAATATAATTTTAAACAATATACTTTTCCCTGGAAGCCTGATATTTTTAATCAACACATACAAAACAAATTTCTACTGTCCTTACTGCAATAAACAATATTTGTAGGACTTGGCTCATTAGTGGTTAAACCTCCTAACGGCTTTGTCAATTTAATCTTTTATACCGCTTCTTAGAGCTCTAATACTGTATTGGATCATTATTCTATATACAGTTACGAGCGTCATGCGTGGCCTCTGTCACGGTTTGCTTTTTTTTTTGGAATGGCGCCCTCCTATTGGTCGGCTACGATCACGCCACCTTTGCCCCCTCCCCCCATTTCTGTAACTATTGTGTTGGAGCGGGTCGCTCCTTAAATAAATGCATATATTAGTTAATAACCAAAGGGAATCCTCTCTTTCTTTTTCCCAGTAAGAGACGCCTACGGAAGCCAACAGTACATAGACAGATAAAGCACATAGGCTATAGTTATTAACTAAAATATGCATTTATTTAAGGCGCCAATTTATAATTGTAACAAATAGTATTTGAATCAAAACATTCAATCGGGTAAAACACGGGCGTTGCCCGGGTCATTCGGCTAGTGCTTATATATGTTACACTGAATGGTGGAATCTTAGAAATATTATTCAGGCAAACTATGCACTAAGCTTTTAGGACAGTAGAATTACATATGAATAATAAGTTTGTGTATAAAAGAAACATTCGTGCTTAAATGCATTCTTTTTCTATATATAAATGAGGCGTTATTGCCTTATGGTAATTTATGCAGATAATTTATTTACTAATATTTGATCTATACTTCAATTTTCTCTATCGTATTTGCGACTGGCTAACCATTTCTAAGATTCCATCCTTCAATGTAGCATTTATAAGCAGAATGATCCAATACAGTATTTGAGCTCTAAGAAGCGGTCTGGTGGATTAAAATATCTAAACTGCTGGGAGGGTTCACCACTGATTAGATAAGCCGTCTCAATATATTTTATTGATTGAATGTTTCCTTTCCTTATATATATCAAAAATAAAAGAAACATAGCCTGACCCTGCTCACATGAGAAAATATAGATATGCCTCTTTTATTTTTGATATTGTAGCGACTACACTTTGTTTCAGCGAGCCGAGCTAAGACGGCCTCGGCATCAACACTTCACTACGCATGCGCGTGGGACGTCATCAGAGACTCTGGCAACTGACGCGGTAAACATGTAGGGCTAACTCCGGCGGCCGTTATTTCAACGTTGCTTCTTTTCTATTTCTATATTTCTGGCTTTAAATAAATTAATTTTAATTATAATTTTATCAGCAGCCTTTCCACAAGCCACACCAACATCACGCAACAATCCTACAATATCAATACCAGACATTTTTGAATTAAAAAAAATATATATATTTATATATTCATATATTAAAATAAAAACATAAGCCTCCAGGGAAAAGTTTCTTTTAAAAATATTTTTTATTTAAAAAATCTCGAGCTTTCGGGCAAGTACGCCCTTCTACGGGAGAAAATGCTTTATATGATATAAATCATATAAAGCATTTTCTCCCGTAGAGGGGCGTACTTGCCCGAAAGCTCGAGATATTTTAAATAAAAAATATTTTTGAAAGAAACTTTTCCCTGGAGGCTTATGTTTTTATTTTAATATTAATTCAAGGGATTATTTGATCGAATATTTATATATATTAAAAATAAAGAAGGCATCTCCTGACCACGAGCTTGTGCTTTTTAGATGGCAGAGCGCCATCTAGTGGAGAAAAAATAAACTAAACGTTTATTTAGCTTGCTCTGTGATATTTGGCCAACCCAATTTCTTGATAAACCAAGAAAAGCCATCCACGAACGCGTTTATCGCTGTTGGCACTCGTCAACGTGGAGAAGGCTGTAACCACTACGACCAAAAATATTTTTGGTCCCAATAGCTTCCCGAGAAATCAAGAAATGGGTATTTAAGGCCAAATTTTCGTAAAGACGCTTAACACATGAAAAAAAAAACAATAGAAAAAAATAAAAGATAAGTGGGTCAGGTGTTGATATTAAAAATAAAGTTGGCCAAATATCACGGAGCAAGCTAAATAAACATTTAGTTTATTTTTGCTCCGCTAGATGGCGCTCTGCCATCTAAAAAGCACATGTGCTCGTGGTCAGGATATACCTTCTTTATTTTTAATTTCAACAACTGACCCACATCTTTTTTTTTCTATTGTTTTTCATGTGTTGAGCGTCTTTACGCAAATTTGGCCTCAAATACTCAATTCTTGATTTCTCGGGAAGCCATTGGGACCAAAAATCTTTTTGACGGGAGAAGCGCCCTATGCTTCTATGGATCAATTTCCTCCCGGCAATTTTTCCATCTATATTCTAGCCATAGATTTGGCCCAGCCACCTTGCCAGCCAAACACCTCTTTGGTAGGTTGTGAAGATTCCATTAGATCCAGTGTGGATCTCATGGAATAAAGTCCGCCCTAGACTGACGAGGGCCATTAGCCCGAAACCATGGTCTCTAGGTGGACGCTTCTCAATTTGCCAAAGCTGGTGTTGTGGCTTTGTCACCGACCCGAGGCCGCTAGTTTGCGGCGACGTTCAATAGATGGCGTCAGTTTTTGACGTTTATTTTGACGGGAAACGCGTTCGTGGTTGAATATTCTTGATTTATCAAAATATTGGGCTGGCCAAATATCACGGAACAAGTTAAATGAACGTTAAGTTTATTTGTTCCACTAGATGGCGCTCTGCCATTTAGAAATGCTCATGTGAGCCTGGTAAGGGTATGCCTTTTTTGTTTTTAATATATATATATATATATGAAAAAACAATAGAAAAAAATAAAAGATAAGTGGGTCAGGTGTTGATATTAAAAATAAAGAAGGCATCTCCTGACCACAAGCACATGTGCTTTTTAGATGGCAGAGCGCCATCTGGTGGAGTAAAAATAAACTAAACGTTTATTTAGCTTACTCCGAGAGCGCGAAACGCGTTCGTGGATGGCTTTTCTTGATTTATCAAGAAATTGGGTTGGCCAAATATCTCGGAGTAAGCTAAATAAACGTTTAGTTTATTTTTACTCCACTAGATGGCGCTCTGCCATTTATAAAGCACATGTGCTTGTGGTCAGGAGATGCCTTCTTTATTTTTAATATGTATATATATCTGTGTGTGTCTGTGTGCTAGAGAGTCGTGTTTTAACCGAAGCAGTACAGATAACGGGGCAACGAAAACGGGACTCCGGACTCCATTGTAAGATAAGTGTCAAAGCTGTCAAAGTCGGAACGACGTGGGGTTCAGAGAGACCCGGAACGTGGCCTATAAAAACTTCCCTCCTTCCCCAAGATGTCGGGTTTTAAAGGGGCGTCCTTGTTAATGACGTAGTCGCGGTGTTGTCCAATTAGAAGTAAGGTTCGATGCTGGAAGATTCCATCGGGTGATCCTCTGATTTAAGATTGTATGACCCCCCCTTTGTCAGCCTTTTCCATTCTTTGTTGGTTATCACGTGATACAATATCTGTTATATGGAGTTTCATACCACTTTATATTTAATAATATGTAAGATTTTAGGCTGATTAGTAATGATTGCTATTAAGATTCGATATTATTTCGTATAAACACCGCGTTATATATATTATTCAAAAAATGATTTAAGATTAGCATGTTGCATGAGATTAAAGGATCCTATTATAAAATGATACATAGGATTATACTTATATACAAGTGGAAATATTTTGAACTTAGCATTTTATGATAAAAGGGTGAGATATTATAGGTTGTACATATTATTGGTATTTAACAAAGTAGAAGGGCATATTGTGAAAGAAAGATGTTAGATTTGATATTTTAATATATTGTTATTATCTATTGTGTGTGTGAATGTTAACTGCACAGAGTGTTAGGATTATTGGATGATTTATTACATTGTACAAATTATTGTATAGAGTTGTGACGTATTCTCTTGAAATTTATTTTAAAATTATTTTATCAGATATATTTATAAAGGAATCACTGGCTTAACGGTCGCCGAGATGGTACATCGAGCTCAAGACAGAGATGGCTGGCGTGGCATCGTATTTGGGATGTAATACGTACAGTAGGCCGTTCGATCGCGAATATAAACGATATATCTATATATATATAAAAATGAATGTATGTGTGTCTGTCTGTCCTTTATGCCTGACCAAACCACTCATTGGAACGCCATAAAACTTTGGGAAGTTATTTAGTATAGTACTGGGAAGGTTTCTAGCAAATAAAATTTTTGAAATAACTTTTCGCCTAAAAATAATCAAGATAAATATTCTAATTTATCTGTTATATTTCAACAATCTGCTCTTAATATTATCATGATGATACGATGATTTTGAAATGTAGAAAATTAGGAAAGAAAAAATTCAGGATGACACGGCAATTTATTTGAGACAAGAATAATGATACAATTTCAAGGCAAGATACTATTCCTTTAACTTCCAATTACTGAGGGAACCAATTAATATTGGTTTTATTCAAATTATCGAGTATTTTTCAAGGGACCGGGAAAAAATGTTCACTTTATCGAGAGATTCGTTAGACAAACCTTTACTCGGGTAAAACCCGGGCGAAGCCGGGTACATCCATAAAAGAATAATGATACAATTCCATGGCAAGATACTATTCCTCTAGCTTCCAATTTTACCGAGGGAACCAATTAATTTTGATTTTATTCAACTTATCGAATATTTTTCAAGGGACCGGGAAAAAATGTTCACTTTATCGAGAGATTCGTTAGACAAACCTTTACTCGGGTAAAACCCGGGCGAAGCCGGGTACGTCCGCTAGTATCATATAAACTAAAAAAAGATTACGCTTCTATATTTTAATAAATAATAATGAAAATAAAAATTGAGCATTAACATAATAATAAGAAAGTATTATAAATTCATTAAAATAAATGAATATTGGATAAATTTGAAAAACGGTTACGATATGATCTGCCTTTTAATAGGAGTGTTCAAGAAGACCGTGTCTCGAGGAGGACTCTGTCAAGAAGGGAAAATTCTCTTACAACTATATATACTCTATCCTACATATTTTATCTACCCTTTATTTACTCTTTTATTATATATTATCTTTATTTGCTCTTTTAATTTTTATTTTTGCAGCAATTAATTAGAAGAATCAATATAATTGTTTGAATTTTCACAATTGTCTACCTTTTATAACAGTTCTCGAAAGCTGATATCTCTTAAACAAATGATGGCAATGTTAAATAACAATGCCATTGTTGTGCGTTAACAAGTTGCCGATATAATGGAACACGTGACCGGAAAAACTATTTATTTTTCTATCAATTTTGTAGTTTTGTTTTTATTCATTCTATTATTATTTATTTATTTTAGAAATGGCACCATGAAGATGACGGGTATAATTTGTTTTTGACCGTGACCACTATTTTCGTGGCAAAGATTTAGAGATAGAGCGCCAGTTATTTTTAGCCCCTTGATATGAATACACAGTGACATTATTGCTTTTACCATGTCCTGCCTCAGCTACAACCCTCCTACAACCGGCCCGATCAGACCCAGAACTCAACGACCTTCCTGGACCGGACCAGGAACCCAGCATTGGACAGGACCTCAGAGATCATAGCCCACTTAGATGATAGAACACCTACCCAAATAAACAACTGAGACTTACATACCCGCCTCTGTCTCATCAATATATTTCGAAGATTCCTGCACAATATATGAGTAAATATTGGAAGTATAGTTTCTTTATTTTATACTCTCATTACTGTAAAAAAATTCAAAGAAATTCCTACGAACAGACACAAGGTTGTCCCAAAGGTTCGTAAATACTTGCAAAAAATTGAAATACTAATATTATTAACCGTTTTGTATAATGCCATTGTATAATGCATTCGCTGCAATAATATTTGTGGCCAAGTAATTAGAAAAACAACGTTTTAAGAAAAACACGAACTTTTGGGACAACCTTATATTAGATTCATCAGTAGAAAATACTTGCACCGTTCACATTCTTATCTCTACAGATTTTCTATTCTATTTACTTTCAATCAAATAATATAGATATATCAACTAGAGAGGAAGAAACGCATCGCCACCGAAATCTTCACAATCTTTATATTTGCATGTATATGTTAAAATTTGAGAGAGTAAGGTGGCTTTCGCTAGTTTTCACTTTATAAGTCATCATTTAAGTATGAAAGACTAGGGTGTTGGAATAATATGGTATCAAATAGATACGTATTTAAGGTTTATGGCCCTCGTTAGCTTTATGGAAGCTGTACATTGGAGGCCTACAAGGGGACACTTCTGAATCCTTTTTCTTTCCAGAAAGAGGTATTCGCAACGCGAAGTGCTTATGATTGTTAAAATAGGTTTTTAAAGATTTTAAAAGCGGAGAAGAAGATTAGGGTGGTGCAATAAGGGAAGGGAGGGGGGTGATAGAATATTTATATTATATTCACACAGATTATTTTTAATATTTTGTTAATCAGCAATTTATCTCTATGCCTCCGTTTTTTTTTTAAATGTAAATTAGTCCGAATTGTTTTAATAGAAAGAAATAATCTTGTCATTCTTACGTTTGTATTTCATCAATATTCTGGCGTTACAATTTGGTGGAGGTGCGTGTGTAGATTAGGAAAGACAGAATGAAGATAGCCGAGCAGACCTTGAAGTCATGGGTGCTGTGAATTACATATTCCAGCGATTGACTTTAGGACTAAACAATGACCTATAAAAATTGGAATAATTTATTAGAAATAAAATTATGTTTTATGGTTAAATGAACATTTCTCTTTTCATATATGCAAACAGAATTGAGATCTTATTTATTTTTAAATGTGCAGCCCGAAGTAAGCACAATAATCTTAAAATGGTCGATGATGAAATTTTTGTTTAAGTCGGGCGACATTTCAGCCACTGTAATTCACTCGAAGCTAAATTCTGTCTATGGAAACGAAGCCACGGATAAAAGTACCATACAAAGATGGATTCTGCGCTTCCAAACTGGTGATTTTGATTTTAAAGATGAAAAAAGGCCAGGTAGACCAATCTGTAGTGATGGTTAAAATATTTGGCTCTCTAACGGAGGAATTGATCAAGGATAACCGGTTAATGACGACTTATCAAATAATGTAGAAATTTTCCTTGTCTGAAGGAAGTGTTCTCAAACTTATTAATAATCTTGGATGTCCAAAAAATTGCTCAAAATGGGTACCAATATATCAAACTAGAGAAATTATTCAAATTTGGAAAAATATTTTTTGGACATTTTTTTCCCTGAATTCTCAGTTGTTTGAAGGCGTGATAACATATGATAAAACTTGGATTTATAATTATGATACTTCTTCAAAGCGCCAATCAATGAAATAGACCCCAGAAAACATCGTCAGTAAAGAATAAACAAAGGCTTTCCTTTTCAAGAACAAAATCATGATCTTTGAAACAATAAGAACTGATATTCGTGGGCACTCTTGAAAAAAGTTCTTCCATCAACAAGGAAAGATATTGTAAATCATTAGAAAATCTGTAAAACTAAATAGATAAAAGACTCAACTTAAAAAACACTCAAATCAAATATCACCAGGATTGCGCGACACTTCACACGGCGCACTTGACTTTGGTGAAGATTTTAAGGAATGAATGGACTTTGATATCTCACCCTGTATACAGACATAACCTGGCACCCCCACACTTCTATACTTTCGGAATTTTTAAATGTATTTTTTAATTGGTAAAACATTTGAAAGTGATGGTATTTTACTCCAATATTTTAGAGGTTCAGAGATTTGGATAAACGTTTAATAAAAGTGTTTTGGCAAGTTGGCAACAACGCTGGATGTGTACAGAAGGCAGGTAGATATATTGAATATTTATAATATATATAAATATAGGACTGTTTTTATAAGTTATTATATTCAGAGTTGCAGTTTTATAGTTTGTCAAAAAAAAAACGATTGTGATTTATTTATTGAACTAACTAAATTTCATCGGTCGTTGTATATTATCATCATCATAATTTCATTGTAACATGATTGGCATCATACCTCGTTGATTGGACATTCGTCTGTACATTTATTCTAAAATATTAAATTTGATGGGAAGCCCTCATAGAATCTGTGGGCTCCAGAAAATTCTGTTAGCTAAATAAACAATAGTTAAATTTGTCAGTCATTCAGCTAGTTTGAAATACTTCGTGATTTCTGTGAATGGGTCTTTTTTTTTTCATTTTATCTTTTATACCTTCTTCACTTGGAAATTATTTTTTTTATCATGCACATCATGAAAATAGAGTTTCCTGGCAGGCATTCATAGTTATTAGAATTAAAAGACACACATACATCGGCCAGTAAATCTTTTTTATTCTTTAGACAAAAACTATTGTCCTCATCAGAAACTGATAAAAATTAAAGACTAAATTTCAACGCCTTGCCAAATGCTTTAATTTGTATTTGTTCCTGACGAAAAAAAAATATATATTTTTGTCGAAACGTCGAGAGAATTAAAAATATTTATTGGCCGATGTGTCTCTTTATTCTATGAAAGTGTTGCCTTATAACTAGAAACTAAATCTGATGATTCCACGATGTTTTCTTGATAGCGAAGCGAATTTTTAGAAGTCATTGGACATAAAAATTTGGCTATCATTTTGTAATAAAGATCACATGGGTTACTGCAGTGTTTCTCTGGATTCCACGTTTAATTACTTTCTGGCCTCTAATCTTTAGCGTAGAACAGTGATATGTTACTTCCATTTTGTCATAAAGCGAGGCGAACTTTCAAGCATGTATTCTTTTGGTACATAATGATATTTACAAGACCATTATATATAGAGAGGGATTCAGATTGAAACTGATTTATTAATTGTTCATGTATAGAGAGAGAATTACACTCACTGATAATATATAAGAAATTATATATGCGTAGTGAATTGCTTGAATATATGAATATAACGCTTATTAAATTGAGAAAAATACATTTTTTATCATGCAACTGAAACTGCTGACGGCTTGCGCATATATCGGAATAAATATCAACTATTCAGCAACTTTCAGTTGCACGATGAAAAGATGCCTATTTTTTAGAATATTCATCTTATCCCAGTACAGTTTATATTTGACTATTTATACGCTTATAAATTATTTGTATGATTGCGTCGGTATCACGATGAGTAAATTATTGTGATGAAATAGCTGTAAGAATTGTGTTCTGCTTTTAATACGTTTTTAATGAGAGAAGCGTTCCTTTTAAAATAAAAGAAAAATCAAATTTGAGCATAAAGTAAAATGCAATACTATATCAAATATTTCTATGTGTTTTAGAAAAAAGATTCATTTTAATATATTTTGAAGTTTTTTCAAACAACTATCTGAAATATATCTATTAATTTTATAATGACGACCCAAAATATAGGATTCAAAAAAAGAATCAGATTTTAAAATCCGAAATTTCTACCTCACTGAACTCGAATAAATAATAGATCGCAGAAATATTATATGCACTTATTTGATAGTATTTAAATGAAAGAATAAGACTAAACCATCCATCTAACCAACAAAATTCAACCGAGAGAAGCAAATGTCAGGCAGAGCAGAGAGATTTCCTGCCCCCCTGATCCTCCTCTACATCCCGGCTCTCCTTGCCTCACCCGGCGATGATCCCCGGGCCACCCATTCCCCTCCAAGAGTGCAATGTATATAGTGCTTTGTATATATTCCGCTTTATGCGTCTATTGGGGTTCAAAAAATATCCATTCTGGTTAGCAGCCCCGTAAATAAAGATATTTCCGCAGAGAGATTTTCACAAATTTAATTTAAATTAAACCCCACTTTGAAAGAACCCCACGGAAATACGAATTGTTCCATTTATTCCCAGTTTAGTCACTTCTCCTGGAACACTTTATTCTAAATAAAATTTGAAAGTGGGCTTTCCTTAAATTCCTCCTGCTTTATGGGAAAATTATTTTACAGGCGCTTTGTGTTGTTTGTTCCTTTTAAAAAATCGATGCAAATTTTACACCTGCTCTGAGGCGATTTACTTCTTATAGTTTCTGCTTTTTCTCTCTTTTGAGAGAGATTTCTGGCATTGTAAATCCCCAACAATAGAGATGGTTCTAACAAAGAAGCGTGTTTAGAAACAATAGGTATATTTGTACTTTAGTTCATTCTGAAAAATCTATATATACCAATATATTATTTAGGGAATATATATTAAGGCGTGTATTACGACGAATATACATAATAATATATAATATAATTACCTCATACAAAATACAACGACATCATATATAACGGCGAATAATATTGGTATTTCAATTTTTTTCAAATGTTTGTAAACTTTTGGAATAACCTTGTAAATATTGATTTATATAGAATAGGTATTTAGTGTATTAAATATTAATCAGAATTTAAATGGTTTATTCAAGGATCATGTAACTTTGTTTAAACAAATATGAAGGGCTTTATGATTTGGCGTGTCATTAGAGGCCATGTAGATTCTGTAAGTTCTTATTATAGTAGTTGCATCTCTGAATAAGTGTGTAACTTTGTAATTGCAAATAATACAAAGCAATAACACGCCGTCTATATATAACAAAGAAAATATTAAAAAGCTAATGTTTCTTTTCACAAATAAATCAAACTTCTACTATTATTACTGCGATGGAAAAAAATATTGGGACCGTTTCTTTAGAGCTCCAATACTGTATTGATTCATACTGCCTATATATGCTACTATCCTAAAAGCTTATGTCCATTGTTTGCTTAAATGTCATTTCTAAGATTCCACCCTTCAGTGTAACATATAAAAGCAGAATGATTCAATACAGTATTAGAGCTCTGAAGAAGCGGTCTGGTAGATTAAATTGGTGAAACCGCTGGGAGTGGATGAGCCAAGCCCTCACTATTTTTTTTTCATCGCAGTAAAGACAGTAGAAATTTGATTTATTTGTTAAAAGAAACATTCGTGCCTTAATGTTTTCATATGTTATAATTACAAATAATATGCAGTAGAATCTCCAAAGAGAGACCAAAACGATATTCGTGGTGTTCCTTAGAGTTGACCATTCTTTGTTGGTTGAAAGAGGTCAGTTCGAGGCTTTTTGTTCTAACAAAAATGAGGACGCTATTGAGAGGTAGGTATCCGTTTTATACGGATCCTTTAAAATAAGTTGTGAAAATTATTAAAATATAATCATTGATAGTTTTGAATAAGATTTATTCTCATCACGTGGGATGGGGAGATAGATAAAAAATCTCCAAGGGTGGTCAAAATATTCTATAGTCAGGTGCCGAATGAGCGGCTGACTGGGCTTTAAAGAATTCCTAGTGACATCCTCCAGCGTGTTTGATTCTTTTAACTATACTTATTGTATTTTCGAACGCTGTACTTCGTTATTTCATTACTTTATTCTTTGTTGAATTTTCTTTTTAAAATAAAAAATGATATCATTCGAAAGATAAAATACTCTGAAATGTAAATGATAATGAAAAAAATGGCCTCCAAGGATAAGTTTCTTACTTCATTTATATATTCTTCCAAACATTCGGGTAATATAAATCCTTCTACAGGAGCATTTGACAAACTCATACACTACTGTAGAAGGGTTTATGATAACCGAAAGCTTGAGAGAATATATAAATAAAGTAAGAAACTTATCTCGGAGGCTGTTTTTTATTATTAAAATATCCCTCATTTTTAAAATAATGAATATAAATATTGCCAATATATATTAGACATTCACACAGTATATTTCTATATGATGTATATATATATATCAAATGTTATCATATCTGCATACCTTATTGCAATGATAGAGATATTATTGGGTGAAAAGGGTTCGGCCCTCATCTCAATGATGTGATATTTATTAAAAGAAACCTAAATGTGCTAAAATTAATTACACAATTTATTGATAAATGGAATTATTCATAAGAGAGTATTAAAATCAAAATGTCATATCCTAACCACAAGCACATGAGCTTTTAAGATGGCAGAGTACCATCTAGTGGAACAGAAATCTACTAATGGCGCTCTGCCATCTAAAAAGCTCATATGCTCGTGGTCTGGATATGTCTTTTTCTGATTCTAATACCAACACCTGACATTTTTTATTTTTGAAATTATTTTGCACATAATAAAAATGCATATATTGGATTGGATAAAGTATTTATTTTGCCCATATTTCCGTTGGCTGGCCACCTTTATCAAGGCATTGCATTTTTGTATGAACAAACTCAGCGCCGCATGCTGTTATACTAGTGTTATCACAGTTGAAATTATTTTTAAAAATACATGCTGTGCTGAGGTTTTTATACAAAATGTAATGCCTTGATAAAGGTTGGCATTCAGCCAACCGAAATATTGGCAAAATAAATATTTTATTTAATCCAATATACTCGTATGTCTTTTATTTATCTAATGATTTAATATGGATTGCTCTATTTTCAGAACAATAATAAAGTATGTAACTACGAGAGTATGTTTATTGTCCTTAGAAGTACTCTCAGATTACCACCAGGTCAACATCTTCTAAGGGCGTCCATCCTTTCTACTCACGTCCCGGACTAAATGGCCTCTTCCTGCTTAGGCTCTAGGCCTGCGTAAGGAATAACTATTCGAAATACGATTAACTGATGGAAATCGATTATCCTGTGTGTGTGTTATATGAAGGATGAATTTGTGAAAGTAGATTCTCAAAATCGAATTGGACATTTGTAAGGTGGGTTAGGTTCTTCCATCTCGCGATTTATACATACATATTGTAGCGTCGTAGTGAATGACTAAACAGATATGTGATTAAATTGAAATATATATTGATTATGTTGGCACTGTTAGACGACTATAATTGTCAGATATTACAAACAGCTAATTTGGTTTTATAAATATATAGGTAACCCAAGATTCTGGAGCGTATCCATAGATCACCAACTACCCGGGCTGTCCTGCGGTTTGGGAGTCTGTCTTGGTAGCTTTAGTGAACCAGTTCACCAAGTGTTTCCAGTACGGTTTGTTTCTTGGTATATTTAACAAGACAGTGCTTTTAAATGAGGGCAGTCCAAAAAGTGTAGGCGTCTGGAATCGCTGTAGCTGGAATTCTAGGAAGCTGAAGAGGACATGCTTTACGGTTTTCTCTTCCTCTTTTACAGTGTGAACAGGTTGGATCAGGGACATAATTTTTATGGCCATGTCGAATTGAACATATCCATTTCTTGATAGTAGGGTCGTGGTTAATGTTTATCTCTAGATTTATTTTTCTGAGGTTCTTTTTAAGATGGTCGGGAATGGGTGAGAATTTTATCAGGTGTCGAGTTGATGGGTCAGGGGTGAATATATTGGTCCATAATTGGTGGGAAAAATGTTTGCTCTGTTTTTTCGCCAGTTTTTTTTTGGGGGGGGGGGGGGGCTCTGTAAAATATGGAGGAATGTCTGATTTAAGGGCACTTTGGCAGCATGGTCCGCGCATTAATTTTCTTAAATTCCTTTGTGACCTGGTACCCAGCAGGATTGGATGTTTTTTATTAGTTTAAAGACTATGATTTGGGCTATGAGATGAGAGCGTGGGATGTCTGGGTTACATATGGCTGCCAGTGCTGCCTGGCAGTCGGAGGCTATATATATTTATAAGTTGTTGAGGCTCTCGCTCTTTTCCAATCCATTGTGGATGGCTACAAGTTCGGCCTGGATGGACGTGCATTCTGAGTGTAGTTTGACCAGAATAGGTGAATAGTGTGCTGGTAGGATTGCAGCTGCTCCGAGGCCTTTTTCGGACTGTGATTCATCTGTAAAGGTGATTGTTGCGTGGTCAAGTAAGTTCAAACTGTAATTTAGCACCCTTCTGTGCGGAAGGTATGATACAGATGATTGTCCGGGATTAGGCAGAGTTTATATAATCTCAATTAACAACATTATATTTCTTTATTAATATAAAATGTATATAATGTCAAAAAAGAAGCATCTGATTAACTTAAAATTTCAAAAAAAAAAAAAAACACAAGTAGTTTCTGAAAGGACATTCGAAATATCACCATTTTAGCACATAAAAATCCGGTGTAATAGTAACGCCACCATATACAAAAGGAAAAGAAGAGAATTGCAAACGTGGAATGTATCTGTGATTTTTTCGTGTTATAAAAACTATTTTATTAATTATAGGACAATAACATGCCATCTATATATAAGGAAAAATAGTAAGCAAAAATGTTTTTTTACACATAAAACAAAATTCTACTGTCCTTACTGCAATGGAATATGTATTGGAAGGGCTTTGCTCACATCAGTGGTAACCCTATCAGCGGTTTCGACAATGCAATCTACCAGACCACTTCTTCAGAGCTCTAATACTGTATTGGACAATTCTCCTTATATATGCTACACTAAAGGGTAGAATCTCGTGAATGGTATTTAACTAAATTATGGACATAAACCTTTAGTACAGTAGAATTACACAGAAATATTTGAATCGAGCAATGCTCTTCGGCAAACCATAAGGGCAAAGCTAGTTAGGCATAAAGGACAGTAAGGACAGTAGAACTTTGTTTTATGTGTAAAAGAAACTACCATGCTAATTTTTGTTTCTTTTTTTTTATATATAGATAGCACGTTATTTTCCTATAATTAATTTATGCTAACTGGCTTTGAATATAATATTTTCAGAAGTGCATTGCTCGATTCAAATATTTATATGCAACTAGCGGATGTACCCGGCTTCGCCCGGTTTTTACCTGAGTAAAGGTTTGTCTAACGAACATTTGTTAAAATAATTCTCTATAAACTTTAAAAAAAAAATATCCTATCCCTACCCTATGTACACATATCCCCCGATTTACACGGTAGATACGTTCCTGAGAAAAACGTGTAAATAGGGAGGTAAGTGTACACAGAAATAAAAATAAAATGCATTGACAGGTTAAAATATGTAGTCAGCACATAAGCTCGGAATTCCTCGTGAGATGTGTACACAGCGCATGTGTTCAATCACAGTAGCATTCAGTATAGTGCTATAAAAACAAAAAAAAACTTATTTAGAAAACCTTGTAAAAGCGAAAACGTGTAAAACAAGTACCGTGTAAATCGGGGGATAGGTGTATTTTGATAATTTGAAACTCGTAAATTTGAATCTCTCGATAAAGTGAACATTTTTTCCCGGTCCCTGTGTGCCGTGTCATCCTGAATTTTGTCTTTCCTATTTTTCTACATTACAAAATCATCGTTTCATCTAGTGAACATTTTTTCCCGGTCCCTTGAAAAATACTCGATAAGTTGAATAAAATCAATATTAATTGGTTCCCTCGGTAATTGGAAGTTAAAGGAATAGTATCTTTGCCTTGGAATTGTATCATTATTTTTGTCTCAAATAAATTGCCGTGTCATCCTGAATTTTGTCTTTCCTAATTGTCTACATTACAAAATCATCATTTTAACTATTCTCCCAATATATATGTTATAGATAAATGTTAAAACTAACTTTTACTTTTGATAAATAATCTTTAAGATAATAAACTTAGTGATAATAAAACTTATAGATAAAAAACTTATCATCGTCGCAATGGTGGCGCTGCTTGCGAGTTAAATCTACAAATCTGCAAATAACTCTAAGGATATTCAAGATATTCAAGAAATTATTTTTCTGAAACCTTCCCAGTACTATACTAAATAACTTTCCAAAGTTTCATGGCGTTCAAATGAGTGGTTTGGTCAGGCATAAAGGACACACACACACACACATTCATTCATTTATATATATATATATATTTTACTGTCCTAAAAGCTCATGCCATTGTCTAATTAAAATCATTTCTGAGATTCTACCCTTCAGTGTGTAGCATATATAAGAAGAATCGTCCAATACATTATTAGAGCTCTGAAGAAAGCGGTATGGTAGAATAAAAAAAAAAAAAAAAAAATTAGTGAAACCACTAGGAGGCTTCACCACTGATGATGCAGACCTCCCAAAATATTTTTAAATCCCAGTGAATATAGTAGAAGTTTTTTTATGTGTGAAAGAAACTTTCGTGTCTTAAATGTTTTGCTATTTTAGATAAAACGATTTTATGTCTCGCTGAAATGGTTTTATAAGGCCATTGAAGCATCCTTTTCTTATTTTGACTGAGAAAGAACTGTGGATAATAGATACTGCAGTGTAACTATTCTTCCAAAAGGTTAATGCTCATGTTTGACAACACCAAACCTAAGAGCTGACAACTATGGAATCGGTGAGTACAGCAGAGCCGGACTAACGTTGTTGTTGTCGTGTCCAATGAAGTGCCTCAGAATTCCCCGTGCATCTCTATCACAGCAGTCGCAATGTCCACTATCTTGCACTTATTGGAAAATGAGTGCCGTTGCCACGTTAGTCACCTTGGACCAGAATTGGTCAAATATTCCGAAGGTCCAGGGGGGGGGGACAGCCGGACTAATCAACTGGAAGTATTGCACCAGTCGCACTAAGCCAGAGGACAGGCAAGTTGGGTCAATGGTACTGGAACTTCAAGAATATTAGCACAGGAATTTATTAGCAGACAACAACTAGCGTATTCGAAAACCAGTCAAAATATTCTTTAATAAAATTCTAACCGATTCTAGAATAAGAAAATTAGCCGAAAATCAAAATTGAGTAAAAATATCTGGCCTCCAGGGAAAATAATCTTTAAAAAAACCTTTTTATTCTCTATCTTTCGGATACGAACGCCCTTCTACAGGAGAAAACATGTAAATGTTTATATACCATGTTTTCACCTGTAGAAAGGCGTTCGTGCCCGAAAGCTAGAGAATAAATAAAAACATTTTTGAAAAGATACTTTTCCTTGGAGACCTGATATTTTTACTCAATATTGATATAAGAGATTATTTTATTAAAAAATCAAATGATTTCCTAATTTGCTTCCATAAAATGATTATAGTAATATAATAATGAATACCCACCATCATTGTAAATACTACTATTTATAATGATAATTCTCGGTTGTAGAATAGGCTTAGAAGAATTTTAAAGATAGCGCAAAGCATTATTTGGCAAATCAATATTCTGGCACGTTTGGCAAATTACTGTAAAATCAGAAGTCAAGACATTATCATTATCATTATTTCGAGAAAGTGAAATATCGTTTTAGATAAGGAGCAAATAGTACCTATTTTAGCTAACACCAACTATTATGTCATAACTGAGAGACATCTACATAGAAAACATCTTTCGAAATTGATGATTTTAATTAATGCACAAAAGAGCGTTCGAAATAAAAGTTAAATGGAATTATACATTCGCAATCTTATTTCTTTTCTGAAATTATTTTTGTGAAATCCGTTTTCAAATTTTCTGAAAGAGATTTATTAAACACTAAATTGATAAAATTTAACCATTTTATTAGTATATGGTTATTAGAGAAAAAAAAAGAGATTTGTTGATAAAAACAACACAACTATTTCAACTATTAATTATTATGATGTTCAATAAAATATATGCTATCTTTAAAGTATTTCACTAATAAAAAGTAATTTATTTATTTAAAATAGTATTAACCTATCACAATTATATCTTATTTTATATTCTATTTATTTGATATATGTTTATATATCGTTTGAAAATAGAGCAATCCATAAATATATTTTTAATTAAAAAGGCATATATTGGATCAAAATATAATTTGTTTACCAATATTTCAGTTGGCTGAACTCCAAACTTTTAAAGGTATTATAAATAAATATTGGCAAATAAATTATATTTCGATCCAATATATGCCTTTTCAAATTAATGTTTATATATAGGTCATATAATTTTATGAATTAATATATATAAAATGTTTGTGTTACAGACACCTCTTAGTGATTATATCTATTAAATATAATTTATGCAGCAATTCTTTTTATAATATAATTAAATTTTTCTAAAAATACAAATTGACATATGAGTCTCAAACTAAGTACCTTACACTAAAGAAAAACATAAGTTTTGAGAAAACTTTTTGAAACAAATTTATTAATCCTTACTTTTGATTGAAACTGCATCTAATCTTCTGTATTCGATCATATTTCAGGAATCTAACACGGATTAATAAAATTTACCAAACTATTTTTAAACTGATTGAAAACACATTTTTAATTATAAAATTCAAATATTTAAAATCGATTTCGTAGTGAGACTCTTTTTCTTATTGCAGGAATGGAAACTAATAAAGAATGTATTTGAACTGTATCCTGAATAAATAGCGAGGAATATATCCTTGATAAAAGAGAATTGATTATAGAGAGAACAATAGAAGGGATTCCGGTTTACTGTTTGAAGAATAACTCGAGGATTTAGAAGAAATAGTATTCTACCAAAGCCATTAGATATTTTTTACTGATCCCAAGTACATATACCCCTTTGGAATCATAGTGGATACATTCCAAGTAAATATATATCATGATAAATATGTCGGCTTTTTGTTATACTAAATATTTCGAGATAAGAAATAATTATTTTTTTTTGTTTTATGGTACAAGAACATTATGCCAAAGGTTTGCAGTCGTGGAACAAAATAATAAAAACAGTTTTAATCACATTTGCTTTAATTAAGTTAATAAAGTATAGTAGACATAATTTGAGAAAGTACTACCTGACTTGAGGTGCGAAGAAAAAAAAAAAGATTACATATTTACATATCTACAAAAAGATTTGAGCCGACCAATGGAAAACAAAAACAATAGGTTTATATAGGGAAGCCGCGAAATCTGGCGGTTGACTTTATAGAGTGGTTTGTTCTAGAAATTATATATAGAAATTAAATAATTTTTTGATATAACATATATATCGTAACCTTTAGAGAAGTGTGAGCCTATATGGTGTATGACATGATTGGTTTTTCTGAAAAAAATAGACCCTTCGGTCAGTTTTATTTTCTCAACGTTTCAACAAAAATCTTTTGACTTCGTCAGGAGAAATAAATAAAAATACAGAATTTGGCAACGCGTTAAAAATTGTTCTGAGGTTTCAAGGGCGTTCTCATTAACGTTTTTTACAGAAATATGAATGCCGGCCAGACAACTTCTATCTTCAAGATGATTCGTTTTATTAATCCTGCTTATTGGTGGAGGATTTTATTTGTGAAGAAAAGGTGATACAATGAGAGTCTATTAATATTGTCACGGTAGTGATAACGAGTATAACAAAAGTTTAAGTAAAAATAATTTATTTATAAAATGCCAAACTATTTTCTAAAAATTATTTACAAGTAATAATATACAAGAATGGTAAGGGGTGATGACTATGCAAATATTAATGATGATATACCACAGAATATTTAAAATAATTATTCAGTGACATTGCCCCCTTCCTAGATGAACAGCGTCCCGCTGTAATTATCACTTGAACAGATCAGCTTGGTCCTCAGGGTCATGGTAGGGTTTCATTCTCAGTACATGGACCAGGTCTCTTGTTTTGCGTCTCCTGGTTGGTTGGTCCACAGGTTCAACTTCGAAGGTCACGTCAGAGAGTTTCCGAGTAACCCTGTATGGCCCGAAGTACCTTTTCATCAGTTTTTCTGAGAGTCCCACCTTTCTTATCGGGATGAAAATCCATACCAGGTCACCGACGTTGTAATCCATTGCCTCGTGCTTTGAGTCATATCTGGCCTTGTCCTTTTCTTGGGCTTTCAAGGTTTCTAACCTTGCTAGCTGCCTAGTTTCTTCGACTCGCGAGGCAATCTTCTGACTGTAATCCTCTTGGAGATCTTCATGCGGATTTGGGAAAAGAGTGTCTACAGTTGTTTCGGCTTCGCGTCCATGAATCAGTTTAAAAGGGGTAAAACCTGTCGTATCTTGTTTTGCCGTGTTGTAGGCGAACGTGACGTAGGGCAGGATTACGTCCCAGTCCTTCTGTTCAACACTTACATACATAGCGATCATGTTGGCTAAGGTTTTGTTTAACCTCTCCGTCAGTCCATTCGTCTGGGGATGATACGCTGTCGTGAACCGATGTATCGACGAGCATTGATTGGTGAGTTCCGCAATCAACTTGGATTGAAATACTCGTCCTCGGTCCGTGATGATTTCTCTGGGGGCTCCGTGCTTGAGAACAACATCTTCCATTAAGAACTTGGCTGCTTCTTTTGCTTCCCCTGTGGGTAAGGCTTTAGTAACGGCAAATCGAGTAAGATAGTCGGTACAGACTATGATCCATTTATTACCATTATCAGACTTGGGAAATCTTCCAAGGAGGTCCATTCCAACTCTCTGAAAAGGGGAGGTTGCAGGAGGTATGGCCTTAAGTAGTCCGGGTGGCTTTTGAGTTGATTGTTTCTTTCTTTGGCACTCTTTACAATGAGCGACATACTTCCGTATGTCCCGGAGAAGTCCTGGCCAGAAATAATTATTTTTAACTCTCTCATATGTCTTCGAAAATCCAAGATGACCTGCTGTGGGAGCGTCGTGTAAACTTTTCAGTAGTTCTAAGCGTAAGTGCTTGGGAATAACTAAAAGGTGTTGGTTTCCCAGGGGGTCGAAATTCTTTTTGTATAAGGTTCCTTTTAACATTTCATATCCTTTCGATTCGGCACCAAATCTTTCTGTTTCCTCTATCAATTTACAAATTTTAGGGTCTTTTCTTTGTTCAGCCTCGAAGCACGTCAGAGCAGTTATTGAGGGTATATCATCATCCTCATCATTGTATGCTTCTTCCGATTCAAGTTGGAGAGGATTTCGAGAAAGACAGTCGGCATCTTGGTGTTTGCGTCCACTTTTATAAACAACCGTTACATTGTATTCTTGGAGTTTTAAAGCCCATCTTGCTAGTCTTCCTGTCGGGTCCTTCAGATTAGATAACCAGCAAAGAGCGTGGTGGTCAGTGACGATGACAAACTCACGACCAAAAAGGTACGGTCGAAATTTGTTGATGGCCCATATTGCGGCCAAGCATTCTCTTTCCGTTGTTGAGTAATTCTTCTCCGCCTTAGATAAAGTTATTGAAGCATAACCAACTGGCCGCTCTTTCCCATCGTTGATCTGTACGAGGACAGCTCCAATTCCATAACCGCTGGCGTCAGTATGAAGCTCGGTTGGCAGTTGTTCTTCGAAATAGGCAAGAACAGGTTCAGACATCAATGCTTTTTTCTAGGAATCAAAAGCATCCTGTTGGTCAGAGTTCCACATGAATTTATTATCTTTTTTGAGGACTTCGTTTAAAGGAGCAGCTTTCTCAGAAAAATTTTCGATAAATCTACGATAATAGGAACATAGGCCAATGAAGCTTCTCACATCTGTTATAGATTTTGGGGTCGGAAACTTGGCGATAGCTTCAATCTTTTCTGGATCGGGATAAATACCTTTACTATCGACGAGGTGTCCAAACACTCTGATTCGTTTGGTTCCGAAAAGGCACTTTTTTGGGTTGAGGCGTAGCTCGGCCTTGTCGAGACATTGTAGTATGATTTCAAGCCGGTGTAAATGTTCGTTGAACGATTTGGAATACACCACGATGTCGTCTAAATAACAGAGGGCCATCGTCCATTTCAGGCCTTTCAATATCTTGTCCATCATGCGCTCGAATGTTGCAGGGGCATTGCTCAGGCCAAAGGGCATGACTAGGAATTCGTAGAGTCCGTCAGGGGTGATAAAGGCAGTTTTTT
Organism: Cordylochernes scorpioides; assembly: GCA_030710605.1. NCBI lineage: Eukaryota > Metazoa > Arthropoda > Arachnida > Pseudoscorpiones > Chernetidae > Cordylochernes > Cordylochernes scorpioides. The sequence continues at coordinate 52,123,301 of CP092872.1, read as the reverse complement.
CTCTATCTGCTTCGTCGACTTCTATTTGCCAATATCCTGAACGAAGGTCCATTGATGAATAAAATTTGGCTCCTTTCAGGGAGTCAAGTGTATCATCGATTCGGGGTAGTGGGTAAACGTCTTTTTTAGTAACTTTGTTTAGTCGTCTGTAATCCACACAGAAACGCCAGTTACCATCCTTCTTCTTCACTAAAATAACCGGCGATGACCATGGACTTTCTGAATGACGTATAATCCCGGCGTCTAGCATTTTGTCCACTTCCGTTTGGATTGCTTGGCGTTCTGTAGGGGAGACTCGATATGGTCTATGCTTAATAGGCTGATGGTTTCCAGTTTCAATTTTATGTTTGGCTAATGAAGTTTGCTTTACAGGTTCATTATTTTTATCAAATATTTTATCATATCGTTTTAAAATTGATAAGATTTGAGACTGCTGCTCTTCTGATAAATCATCACTAATTAAATTTTGTAAAAATTTAAAGTCACTTTTATCAGCATGACTGGCATGATTCGCATTTTTCACCTCCTTATTAGATTCAGAACATTCTGAAATAGCCGTCAAGTTATTTTCTTCAACCCTTTGAATTTTTCCTAGGCACATTCCCTTAGGGACTATTTGAGCTGTGGTGCTAGAATTTACGATCCAAAGTTTTCCTTTATTATGGGAAAGCCTGAATAATGCACAGGGAAGTGTTAACCCTTTTCCTATTAATACCTTTTTTGAAGGTTCAAAAAGTACCTGATTTTGCCCATTAAGCTCTTCACTCATAACATTTATTAGTTTGGTAGATTCGGGTGGGATTACGACGCTTCTGCTAGCCACAACCTTTCCCATGGAAGCTGGTGAATTTAGTACATCTTTGGCCTCTTCCAATCTGATTTCGGCGCGTCCACAATCAATCACGGCATTTGATGCCTCTAGGAAATCCCATCCGAGGATAATACTTGGGTTACTATTAGGGAGGACGATAAACTCAAGCGGCTGTTCCAATCCACTGATCCTCAAGCTGATTGTGCATCGGCCGATCGATGTAACATTCTTGCCATCAGCAACTTTCAGAGTCATTCCGCTATCTTTGAACATGGTCTTTTTTAATTGTCGTCTTAATCCATCAGAGATAACTGAAAAAGAGGAACCTGAATCGACCAGAGCAGAAAATGCAATGTCATCAATGATGATTTCGACATAATTTTGTTGTAATTTAGCGGCTGTCGACGATGGAGGGTTTTTCACACCCGCGGCTTCCCCCTCGAAAGAAGACGCGACGCTTAGTTTTTTTCTAGATTGTAGCGGCGTGGGGATTGGCTTGTATGGCGGCCTGGGGAAATGGACTGGCGTCTTGGGGATCTTCCTCTGTTTGGATACGGCGATTGTCTGCGGTAGGTTTGGCTTCTTATGGCTTGGTGGTTACCCATTTGAGGTTCTTGGGTGCTTGGTGCATGTCCTTCGGGTCTCTGCGTCCATTGTCGGCGTTCTCTACAATATCGCTTAACATGGCCTGGGCGGCCGCAATTAAAACATATTGGGATGTTGTCATGCGTCCTCCATTCATCCGTTCTTCGTTGTGGTGGCGTCTGGTTATATATGGGCGTTTGGGTAGGGTACTGACGTCGTGGAACCTGGTTGAATGTACGTGTTTGGTTGGGGTACGACTGTCGTGGCGGAGGCCTTTGAATAGGCTTCGAAATTGCAGCTACGTTTTTTTCAATCTCTTCTCGGATAATTTCTTTCAGAGAAGATGGTTCAGGGGTAGTTGACTCCGGATTTAGTGCGCGATGAACTTCTTCACGCACGATGCGTCGGATTAAGTCTTCCATTGATTCAGAGTCTGCTGAATCGATGGCGGCAACATTCGGTAGTCTGTCAAATACTACACGTTTTTTTACACGTTTTTTATTTGAAGCCTCGATTTTTCGGCACCATTTGATGAACTCATCGATACTTGCAATGTCTAAAATGATGATTGACTGATATATCTCCTCCGATATTCCTTTCGTCAAGTGTGCAACTATTTCATTTTCCATCATAGCCGGATTCACTTCTCTGCACAGATGGAGAACATCTTGAATGTAAGAATCACTGGTCTCCTCCTTCCCCTGAGCTCGAGTTTTGAGGTTCTCTGCGAGTTGATCTTTTTGGGTGACATGATGTCCGAAATTCTGAGAAAACATTTTCACAAAAATATCCCATGAATTAATTTTCTCTTCAACATTTTCGTACCATCTGTGCGCTGTTCCTTGGAGGAAAAAATAAACATTTGCGAGGCACATTGAATCATCCCAGCAGTTGTAGCGAGCGACGCGATGGAATTCTTTCAACCATTTTTCTGGATTCTGGTTGCGTTCTCCAGTAAAAATAGAAGGGTTTCTAAAAGGTTGAAAATGGTACTCACCCATTTTTGTCTGTGTCTCTTGCTTGATCATAGCGATGTTTTCTTGAGGTTCTAGTCCTTGTAGTCGTCGGCTTCTTCTAACGGCTTGGGCGTCGAGGGAATATTCCAGCTTCTCCACCAGTTGTCACGGTAGTGATAACGAGTATAACAAAAGTTTAAGTAAAAATAATTTATTTATAAAATGCCAAACTATTTTCTAAAAATTATTTACAAGTAATAATATACAAGAATGGTAAGGGGTGATGACTATGCAAATATTAATGATGATATACCACAGAATATTTAAAATAATTATTCAGTGACAATATAATATATTTATATAATAAACACAATAAAACTATTGGAAATATATTCTGTTGATTTGGTGTAATTAATATCGCCTTGAAGAGAATTTTTAAAAGAGGCGAGTTGAGATCACAGTTCTTTGTTGACGATAATGGACAGTTTATAGATATTCTTCCTATATGCACTAAGATATGTAAACACAGAGTAATATAATTATAAATATTAGAAAATATATTTGTCTCGACTGGATTAATTTAAACCCATTATCTAATTTCTATTTTTATTCATATAAGCGGAAAAACTACCATTTAACGTAACGCTGTTTCAATTGGAATATTAGATCATATTTTTTTTCAAAGAACATTTTAATAGAATACTATATATAATATATGCAAAATTAGAGCTCGTCGGCTGTTGACTTCGAGAAGATTATTCCTTTCGTTTGCTGATCACTTGTCAAACGCACACAAGAGACAAGCTTCAAACTATCCACAGTAAAGTTACGATCCTGCCAAATTTATATATTTTTAGGGAAGAAGGAAATTTTCTTTCTCAAGGTGACATCAATTTGTGTGCATGCCTACCACTGTTTCTTTCACTAATGACGATATACATTGAGATAGCCAAGGTACCTGAGCGCGGGTAATTGAAGATGAAAAAGAACTGTGAAGGATAAGCTCATCAGTTGTGAACATTCCTAGTGATTTCATCAAATTGATCCATCAGTCGTTATAACTATTGTATGTTAATTCTGCTTATATAGTTTTGCACTTGGGTGTTTCTCTTTGGTGATGGTGTTTTAACAAAACTATACGAAAAGATACTTCTGTTAACTCAAAAATTCGACAATTACTTTTGCATCGAGAGGAAAGCTCTTTCACTTAAAGCTCAAGACAGCACATAAAAGAAAACCTGTTTAAACAACATAAAGAATACACATAGCGCAAATATATAAATTCAATTGCCATCTATCGATAAAATTTGTAACAAATAAATTTACTGTCAATGTGTTTCTTCTCAATAATATCATCAAATATTATCTCTGCAGACCTTACTGTAATGATATAAGTTATTGAATAGGCCAAGCCCTCTCATTCAATAACTTATATCATTACAGTAAGGTCTGCAGAGATAATATTTGATGATATTGTTTAAAAGAAACACATTGACAGTAAATTTATTTGTTACAAATTTTATAGCGCAAAGGTGTTTGCTAAATTTCTACGATTACAAAATCAATTTACCTTATTTTCGTTGAACACACCGTCGTAAAGAAATGTAAACTACACAGTCTAGCCATAAATTCTGTTACAAACAATTTTATAAATTAAATGATTAAGAACAAAAACTAATGGAATATAAATACATATTTTATTAGCCAATAGGACATAGATTTTAAATATATACAAGCATTCAAAATGTCCTCCCTTATTTTTGACACATGATCTCAAACGTTTGGGCCACTGATCTATGGTGGCACGCACCTTTTCTAAGGGTATTTCTTTCATTGCTCTCACCAATGTTGATTTCAATTGATCCAAATTATGATATCTTTTATAGCACACCTTCTCTAAATATCCCCACAAACTGTAATCAAGGGGGTTTAAATCAGGGATTCCAGAGGGCCATTCATTGGCCTTTATGAACTCCGGAACATTCGTCTCCAACCATTGTTGAGTTGACTTAGCTTTGTGAGCAGGAGCTGAATCTTGTTGAAATATCCAATGTTCTCCATTAAACATTTTTGTATTAAGAGGCTTTACTATTTGTTACAAAATGTCTTATTTATAGTTTCAGCTGTATTTTTTACCCCTTTGGCACAGAAGTGGAGACTGTTACACCTTGGTAGCTAACTCCCCACCAAACCATGACAGAAGAAGGATGGTGACTTTTTCAAGTCTTCTGACTTTCAAAGAAGCTTCTAGAGAGCTACGAGCATATATCCTATCATTCTGACGATTAATCTTTTCCTCGACAGTGAAAAATTTCTCGTCTGTGAAAAGGATTCTCTCATGCCACCGACCATCATGCTGCGCCAACAACATTTTTGATCTAACCCTTCTAATATCTCTAAGAGCAGAGGTTATCAAATGACCTGTGCGTCGTTTGAAAGCTCTCAGTTCAAGGTCTTCGTTGATTATCCTTGAAACTATCTTGGAGCTAAATTTATCTGCTTTGCTAAGATCTTTTTTTTTTTTTTGCAGTGTGGATTTCGACGAATTCTTTCGCGAATTGCTTTTATAGCTGCTTGTGTTCGTTGCATGCGAGGTCGACCAGATCTTTCAAGGTCATCAATAGTGCAAGCCTTGTTGAACCTTTCAATGATTCGATAAACAAATTGACGCGTAATATTCAAATTTTGTAAAAGTTTAAAAAGGGTGAAAGATTTTGGCCTACCTTGTGTAAGACTATTACAACTATAGGGTTTTCTTTAATACCCAAACCCATTATCAAAAAACAAATATATTTCGATTTTTTTCTGAGCACGTGTGCACGAGATATTCAAATAACAACAACTGTATTTTGAATACTTAACGCGGTCAAATTAATTTTTTATCGCTGATTTGATTTTGTAACAATATATATGGCTAGACTAAATATATAAGCAGAATGAAGATACAATAGTTGTAGTGTAATCTGGTGGATTGAATTTGAGAAATCACTAGAAAGGTTCATCATCGATTCCTTTTCCCTGAGTTCCCTAATTTTTAAAAATGTGTTCTTTATTTCAAAAAGGAAATAGCTTTGAATATAGTTCCATCCTTAAGATACAAACTGTGCTATGTGTATTGTTCACCTATGTGAGCAAGTTTATTTCTGGATGAAACTTATTTTCTAATCGAATTTTTGCTCGATAAAAATATGGATCGAAGTTATTGATTTTATTAAAGCTATCGACTGTGTTCAAGGTTATTGTCTGGTCAAAGCTAAATACAGGGGTTATATAGGGGATAGGTCTTGATCAGTTGTAAATAACGTCGAATGTACATCCTAACGTGAATTGTTGACAGAAATGTTCACAGCACTCGTAAAAGGTTAGCTTAAATCTGCTTTGAACTTCTGTGTGAAATGAAAGATATGAGTAGTTTTAGTTTTTTTTTCTATCAACAATGGAACCCAAGTTCTTTACCTAATCGTCTCTAAGAATGAAAGGTGTGAAGGCATTTTTGCTGCGATTGTTCTGCGCATGCTGGCCCTGGGGTGAGTAAAATATTATTTCTTCAATGGAGCTATTTACTTATTGGCTGATTGTACAGGGGCCGAGAAGATCAAACGGCGGGATGCAGCCGTCCGAATACAAAATTGGTGGAGATCAACCATATTATTGGTTATTAAAAAGAAGAAAAAAGAAAGGACCAACTAAAGGCAGCAGTGACCATTCAGAAGTGGTGGCGCAGAGCCTTTTCAAACGCGATTACCAAAGCTGCCCAAACTACAGCGATCATCGTTCTGCAACGCGTATACCGAGGATGGAAAACCAGAAAAGAATTTTCTTTCGTGAAGGACTACCTAGCGGCCTTGAGGTACTGTGAGAATAAACGGACATACGCCTTCAAGGAAATTTTTGCCGGCAGTTCTCCATACAAGCTTGGAGAGGGCAAATTTGCTCAAGTTTATAGCGCCAAATCGGAAGGTGTTGACTGGGCATTCAAAGTTTTGCCTTTTTCACTTTTTCCATGTGAAAGGAATATTTTGTCCACAGACCTTTTCAGTGCATTTCGGGATGTTCAAGCTTCCCTCGCAATCAACAAACTTCGTCGAGAAAGGCTAAATTCCTGCCAAGGATTTATCTATGTTGAAAAAGTTTGGATGAGTCGCGGAAACTTCAAAGAATTCTTCCGAGGCGTCTCTACTCAATCTGGAGATATTGACAGCGAGTTATCCGAATGCAGCGATTTAGTCCATTGCCTCATCATGCAAATGGAAAATGCTGGAACAGCCTTGAAATCTTTTGAAAAAAGCCTTTCTCCAACACAGACACTCAGCATCCTTTCACAAATTAGTTGCTCCCTCGCGGTTGCCGAGAAAGTCTTGGAATTCGAGCATCGTGATCTACACGGTGGGAATGTTCTGCTCAAGCCCACGACAGAGCTTATGCTAAAGTACCACGTTGACGGCCCAAGTGGTAACAGTCCCTTCCTGCGGCCTGAAAGTCACCATTATTGACTTCAGCCTCTCTCGACTGAAGACCGAAGGCAAAATCATCTATAAAGATCTCTCCGTTGAATGCCAAAGTTTCAAATTTGGAGAAACGGTGAAAAACGAAGGTGGCGGAGACTATTCGCTCTTCTTCCCAATCTCAAACAGATTTTTTATTTTCATGCTCGGCGACGTCCTAATTCGCTGCTTGAAAGCCAACAAGAAAGCTTTCAGAAACAAGTTATTTGTTTATTGCCAAAAAGCGCAACAGAGTTCGTCTCTCACCGCGTACTACAAGGATGTCCTTCTACCTCCGCTTCGCAAGCAGCAGTTCTTCGACCGCTGGCTCAAACTGCTATAGAATCCTCACTGTGGAATGGGAATCCTTTCTAGCTAGAAAGTTGGTTCAATAAAGAAATAAACATATAGCATTTATATATTACATTTACATCTATGATAAACATATTTCTATCTTTAGATTGAAGTCTTGCGTTTTCCATGACTTTGTTTGATTTCTCTTCTCTAATTATTAGGTTAACCCAAGTAATGAAGAGTCTTCTCATTTTACAAAAGAAAAATAGATGAAAAAAGGAATAAAACAAAATAGTCTTTGTTAGTATAAATAGCTGATAAATAGAGAGGAGAAAGAAAACAAAGCCATAGTATAAAAACGAAAGACTTCAATATATTACATTATTTAGAATGATTAATGTAGAATATAATAAAATGGCAAAGATTCAGTTTTATAGATATGGTACTGAATAATGAGATTACAATATTGACTGACAGCCTAAGCAATAAAAACATCTTAAAAATGATAAAAAATTCGAGTAGAATTAACGTGAGGTCTTGACTGAGACTCATATTAGAATAAGTCGCTGGAGCGATGAATGGAAGGAAGACCGTTAAGAGAAAGATCGACAATGCAATTCGTTCACAATATCGTGGGAATACCCTACGGATTTCTGAGAGCAAAGAAATAATTCTCACTTATCAACTTATGGATGGTTGAGGAGAAATAAATAGAAATATAACCTAGGATTTCGAGATCTCTATGAAATATAATCTGAGATAAATAGTGAATAATTTAAATAATTTTTTAAAATTTAGCATCTATAAAGAAAGCAGAAAAGGTTGCGCTAATCAGATTTATTTTAATAAACTCACCTTCTATAACAAGCTCTTTAGTCCTAATATCTACAAAGGGCGTTCCAAAAGTAATGCCTGTTTGCCCATAACTCGAATAATATTTAAATTACTAGTATTTTATTTAAATATAACATGTTGTTGAGTAAAGCCTTATCTAATAATTATCCATTTTGGTTTTCAGATACCTCAAGTAAAAGTATGGAATAAAGACAGAAACAAAGAACCGTTATTGAATTTTTGGAAATGAAGAGATGCTCAGCTTCAGATATCCACCAGACGTTGAAAAATGTATATAAAAATAATTCACAAGTGAGTTAAGCAATGTAAAAAAAATGGATGAAAATATCCCGAAGTGGTGAGGCTTCTTTGGACAACGCACCAAGTAGTGGGAGGCCATAAACAGCAACTAACCCTAACGAAGACAAGGTTGATGACCTTATCCTTCATGATCGAAGAATAATTATTATATATTTGTGTAATATACTATATATATAAATGTTAAATCTAATGCGATAGAAACAATGATAGGAAATTTAGGTTATAGAAGAATCTGTTCAAATTGGCTTCCAAAGAAACGTAACCCTGATCAGTCTACAGAATCTCTATGAGGCTCAAAAGAGAACTTTTTTCAATTATAGTGGCTGGAGATGGAACCTGGACATATCTTTATGACACAAAAAACTGAAGCGCAGTCATTAGAATGGCATCACCCCAGCTTACCTAAGAAAAAAAAAAGCCAAAAAGGTAATGGCAACTGTCTTTTGGGACATGCGATGTGTAATACCGATTGAATTTCAAGAAAAAGGTAGCACTTTGAACAGTTTTCGCTATGTTCTAACTTTACGAAAGCTTAGAGCAGCTATTCGAAAAAAAAGACCAGAGATTCCTCTTAAATCCGTCAAGTTACGCCATGACAATATATGCACGGTCTCACACCTCCTTCAAGACTTCAGAGGTTATTGGACAAATGGGCTGGTCACTGGTTCCACAACCCCCTTCCAGCCCAGATTTTGCACCTGTGACTTCTATTTATTATCTCCAATGAAAAAAAAAAGACTCAAGGTACAAAGAATTGAAAACCTATAGAAAGTAAAAGGGGCCATAAAAGACATGGCTGAGAAAACAACCTTCAGCATATTTCCAAAGCGGATTAACAGCGTGGGTCCAACGCTGGAGGAAATTTATAGACACCACAGAAGAATATTTTGAATAATACTGTTTAAGTCACAAATAATTTATTCATATATATACAAAATTTGAATAAAAATTATTTAATACCTTTCGAGTTATGGCCAAACTGTCATTATTTTTGGAACAACCTTTGTATATTTATATAATATAGAATTAAATAGAAGGTTAACAACTTGTAATGAATTTATAAATATACATATAAAATCACGGTATATGAGAAAAAAAAAACATTTCACTGACAATGACCCCTGAAGCTTTGCATTCCATTATATTACAAATGTGCGTTCTCATTCAATACAGTGGTACCTCGACATACGAGTTTAATTCGTTCCGCAACCTTGCTCGTATCTTGAATTACTCGTATCTCGAAGCAAATTTCCCCATACAAAACAATTGAACTACCATTAATCCGTTCCAACCTCCAAAATGTCACCCCAATTATTTTTGTTACGTGGTTTTAAATAATAACAACGTATTTATAAATATCAAATATTTATTGCACAAAAACAAAAAAGAGAATGTAAAAAAATAAATTAGATATCCTCACTGGTCTTTGCCTTTTTCGCTACATTTTTCTCGCTTTCACCTGTAGGCCGTTTAGAAAAAAACAAGTCCAAGGAGGTTTGTTTCTTCCTCCCTCTCAGAATGTTCCTCTTTATCGACTCCTTCCGTTTAAGCACAGAACATATCATGGACGTACTACGGCCATACTGCCTCGACAAGTCAACAACTCGAACACCTTGCTCATGTTTTTCTATAATATCACGTTTTAATTTAATACTCATCATCTTTTTCTTAGCACTTGACTTTTTACAAAACTTTTTCCGATCCATGGTTATAAAAATAAATGAACTAAAACTGTAAATGTAAACGCGAACACAAAACATAACTTATCACAGCGGAAGCACGCTGCTAACTGATCGTGATGGCGCGACTGCGTGTTACTACCTGTTGTGTTTTAACTTTAAAAGCACACAAAAATATAATAAACTTGAATTTGTTTATTCAAGTCTCAAAAAACAAAGCTTTGCATATAGAACAAATAATAATGAAGAAGAAGAAAGAAACATTTTAGGAAAAGCTAAAACAAAACAAAAGTGCTGGTCAAAAAGAAACATTTAAAATCACAGATTAATATCTTCAACACTACCGAACCGAACTCGTATCTCGAATTTGGCTCGTAACTAAAAGCAAAAAATCACTTGCTCGTCGGCTCGTATCTCGAAAAACTCGTATGTTCGGGCGCTTGTATGTCGAGGTACCACTGTATATTGATACAAGTTATTACCTTCTTTAACAGATGGCGCTATGCGGGCCCATTTGCTGTCTAGCGCTGAAGTTTAAAGATGGCCTATTGCTGTAATCCTGTATTTTGAGGTCTTTTGATGGTAAACACATCATTATATTGGTTTTAGAGTTTGAATTGCTGTAAATACCCGACTGATTTTCGTGTTGAAGTATAATGGGGATGAAAGATTACTATAAAGTTGATTGATTCCGGTTGCTGATGTGACTCTTTCTCCTCCAACATTACGGCAACTTCTGGTAAATCTCTGTGTCCCCCCACCAGTGGTAAAGCTGAGAGATACTGCCGGAGAGAAAGGAGTTTCACAGGAGTAAGTGGTTATCAGGGGCTTTAAGCTGTCTGCAGGGTAGGGTTGGT
>CP092872.1:52047673-52112380 GCA_030710605.1 Cordylochernes scorpioides | reverse complement strand
ATAAGGAGATGCTTTTTTCTTAATTTATGCACCTTATCCCAGTACAATGTTACATTTGTACTATTTTTTCACATCCTTATCCTTTTATATCTATAAAAATGAAATCCAAAATCGATGTTTGTTATCGCGTTGCGCAAAATCTACAGAATAAATCATTATGAAATTTCGCATGTAGGTAGCTGAAGATTTCGTTTAACTTATAGACTATTCAAAATACTAAAAAGGTTAATGTGCTTTTTAAAAAATATATAAAACCAAAAAGCGTTAGTTCCAGCCTTTTACCGCTTGGGCGCAGCACTGTTCGCGACGATAAATGAATTTGAATGGTTAATAATTTACACGTGGTTTGTTTACACGATGAATGTTAGTTTGTTTACACGATGCATATTTTTAAAAGGAAATATTATCCAATCGACTTGTTAACACACAACAATGGCATTGTTATTTAACATTGCCATCATTTGTTTAAGAGATATCAGCTTTCGAGAACTGTTATAAAAGGTAGACAATTGTGAAAATTCAAACAATTATATTGATTCTTCTAATTAATTGCTGCAAAAATAAAAATTAAAAGAGCAAATAAAGATAATATATAATAAAAGAGTAAATAAAGGGTAGATAAAATATGTAGGATAGAGTGTATATAGTTGTATATGGGTACAAATTTCTTCAGCAAGAGAAGCTTCCCCACCTTGAGAGAGTCCTCCTCCAGACACGGTCTTCTTGAACACTCCTATAAAAAGGCAGATCATATCGTAACCGTTTTTCAAATTTATCCAATATTCATTTTATTTTAATAAATTTATAATACTTTCTTATTATTATGTTAATGCTCAATTTTTATTTTTCATTATTATTTATTAAAATATAGAAGGGTAATCATTTTTTTAGTTTATATGATATATATCGTTTATATTCGCGATCGAACGGCCCACTGTACGTATTACATCCCAAATACGACGCCAGCCATCTCTGTCTTGAGCTCGATGTACCATCTCGGCGACCGTCAAGCAAGTGATTCCTTTATAAATATATCTGATAAAATAATTTTAAAATAAATTTCAAGAGAATACGTCAACTCTATACAATACTTTGTAAAATGTAATAAATCATCCAATAATCCTAATCCTTAGGGAAGACAGAATGAAGATAGCCGAGCAGACCTTGAAGTCATGGGTGCTGTGAATTACATATTCCAGCGATTGACTTTAGGAATAAACAATGACCTATAAAAATTGGAATAATTTATTAGAAATAAAATTATGTTTTTTGGTTAAATGAACATTTCTCTTTTCATATATGCAAACAGAATTGAGATATTTTTATTTTTAAATGTGCAGCCTGAAGTAAAGACAATAATCTTAAAATGGTCGATGATGGAATTTTTGTTTAAGTCGGGCGACATTTCAGCCACTGTAATTTACTCGAAGCAAAAATCTGTCTATGGAAACGAAGCCACGGATACAAGTACCATACAAATATGGATTCTGCGCTTCCAGACGGGTGATTTTGATTTTAAGGATGAAAAAAGGCCAGGTAGACCAATCTGTAGTGATGGTTAAAATATTTGGCTCTCTAACGGAGGAATTGATCAAGGATAACCGGTTAATGACGACTTCTCAAATAATGTAGAAATTTTCCTTGTCTGAAGGAAGTTTTCTCAAACTTATTAATAATCTTGGATGTCCAAAAAATTCCTCAAAATGGGTACCAAGATATCAAACTAGAGAAATTATTCAAATTTGGAAAGAGATTTTTTGGACATTTTTTTTCCTGAATTCTCAGTTGTTTGAATGCGTGATAACATATGATGAAACTTGGATTTATAATTATGATACTTCTTCAAAGCGCCAATCAATAAAATGGACCCCAAAAAACATCGTCAGTGAAGAATAAACAAAGGCTTTCCTTTTCAAGAACAAAATCATGATCTTTGAAACAATAATAACTGATATTCGTGGACACTCTTGAAATAAGTTCTTCCATCAACAAGGAAAGATATTGTAAATCATTAGAAAATCTGTAAAACTAAATAGATAAAAGACCCAACTTGAAAAACACTCAAATCAAATATCACCAGGATTGCGCGACACCTCACACGGCGCACTTGACTTTGGTGAAGATTTTGGGGAATGGATGGACTTTTATATCTCACCCTGTGTACAGACATAACCTGGCACCCCCACACTTCTATACTTTCGGAATTTTTAAATGTTTTTTTTTAAGTGGTAAAACATTTGAAAGTGATGATATTTTACTCCAATATTTTAGAGGTTCAGAGATTTGAATAAACGTTTAATAAAAGTGTTTTGGCAAGTTCGCAACAACGCTGGATGTGTACAGAGGGCAGGTAGATATATTGAATATTTAAAATATACTAGCGGATCTCTACCCGGCTTCGCCCGGATTTTATCCGAGTGAAAGTTTGCCTAACGAATATTATTGATAATAATATTCTGGAACACACAGAATATTATGATAATAATGATAATAATATTCGTTACATTATATATTTATATAATATATGACATATTTTTCGAGCGAACATATCCTCTCTCTCTACTGAATAGATTTTTAAAAAGATATATATAAATAAAAATATCTAGAGATATACTACATGATCTTAGCCAAAAGGCCTAGAAACGATATTTTATATAGAGAGATGACCTGGCTTCGTGTGTCTTCTGCTCGAGTGAATGTTTCGCTGGTAGATTTTGTTCCTGCCTACTAAAAATTATTATCTGGCTTCGCCCGTGGTCTGCTTTAGTGAATATTCCCCTAAAGAACTTGGTTTATGTCAATCAAGCAATGTTGTCATAATCATTTCTAACTAAAAAATAATTGTTGCTCAGTACTTGGTTAATTATAATTTTTCTTGGTCAAAAGTGCGACATAAAGCTCTTCCAGATTTAACTCTCTCTCCTGTTCAAATTTCAGCGAGATTAGCTATATATGGAGGGCATGCATTGCCGACAAACACACATATATATTGCTATAATGCCTTTTTCTTAATTTATGCACCTTATCCCAGTACAATATAACATTTGTACTATTTTTTCACATATATATATGTTCTTGGCTTCGACCGGGTTTTACCCGAGTAAAGGTTTGCCTAACGAACATTTGTTAAAACGATTCTAGAAAACATTCAATCCACCTATATATAAAATATATAACATATAAAACATATAACATATAAAATATTGTTATATGCGTTTAAATATATTTTTGAAACACATACTCTTTTTTTAAAAACACTTATTAAATTTTAAATAAGATATTTTCTTTGAATATTAATTAATATTGAAATGCCAAGTTTTTTTACAACGTCATTGGAATATTATATTACTAAATCCTCCAATTAAATATTGAATTTATTAAACTTGTAACACATTTCAGAATTTTTACAATTTATAAATGTAATTTCACCAGAAGCCGAGAGAGGCGCTGCTTGCGAGTGAAAGTAGAAAATTTGCAAATAAAATTGCAAAAAATATTTATTTCAAATCAAATTCAAACCAGAAACCTTCCCAGTAGTATAGTAAATAACCTCCTAAAGTTTAAAGGCGATTGGATAATCTTATATTTTTAAAAACATTCATCGTGTAAACAAACTAAGTGTAAATTATTAACCAATCAAATTCATTTATCATCGCGACCAGTGCTGTGCCAAGCGGTAAAAAGCTGTAACTAACGCTTTTTGGTTTTACATTAAAAAAAGCACATTAACCTTTTCAGTTTTTTTTAATACCCTATATGTTAAACCAAATCTTTAGCTACCTGCATACGAAATTTCATGATGATTGCTTCTGTAGATTTTGCGCAACGCGATAACAAACATCGATTTTGGATATTATTTTTATAGATATAAAGGAAGGAAAGGGAGGAAGGATATAAAATATATTTTACGAACAAACATAACCACTCTCTCTACTAACTAGATTTTTAAAAAGATATATATAAATAAAAATATCTAGAGATATACTACATGAGCTCAGCCAAAAGGCCGAGAAACGATATTTTATATATAGAGAGATGACCTGGCTTCGTGTGTTTTCTGCTCGAGTGAATGTTTCGCTGGTAGAATTTTGTTCCTGCCTACTAATAATTATTATATGGCTTCGCCCGTGGTCTGCTTTAGTGAATATTCCCCTAAAGAATTTTGTTTATGTCAATCAAGCATGATACGGCAATATTGTCATCATCATTTCTGACTAAAAAAATATTGTTGCTCAGTACTTGGTTAATTATGATTTTTCTTGGTTAAAGTGCGACAAAAACTCTTCCAGATTTAACTCTCTTTCCTGTTCAAATATCAGCGAGATTATTTACATATTGAGGGCGTGCATAGTCGACAAACATATATATATGTTCCCGGCTTCGCCCGATTTTTACCCGAGTAAAAGTTTGCCTAACGAGCATTTGTTAAAACGATTCTAGCAAACATCCAATCCCTACTGAATATATACTTGTCTATACTCTCGATAATTTTAAAATTTTTCCGGTTCTTGAAAAATACTCGATAAGTTGAAAATAATCAGTATTAATTGGTCCACTCTGTAATTTGAAGTTGAAGGAATAGTATCTTGCCACAAACGAAGATTTGTAAATAACTGTATTTAGCTTATGTACCCGGCTTCACCCGGTTTTTATCCGAGTAAAAGGTTTTCTAACGAACATTTGTTAAAACGATTCTAGAAAACATCCAATCCACCTATATATTGATTTATAAACGTATATAAATATAAATATTGTTATATGCGTTTAAATATATTTTTGAAACACAAAATATTTTGAAAACATTTATTATATTTTAAATAAGATATTGTCACTTTTGTGAATTTGAAATTAATTATTTATTTTTTTTCTCAATGAACTATATATATTAATTTAAAAATTCATTTTTGTTATCATCATCACATACAATCTATTTTTTTTTATATAAACAAACGATAATAAACAACAACGACAACAATCTAATTTGCATCTTCATTTTTATAAAACAACTAGCGGACCCGCCCGGCTTCGCCCGGGTTTTACCCGAGTAAAAGTTTGTCTAACGAATCTCTCGATAAAGTGAACATTTTTTTCCCGGTCCCTTGAAAAATACTCGATAAGTTGAATAAAATCAATATTAATTGGTTCCCTCGGTAATTGGAAGTTAAAGGAATAGTATCTTGCCTTTGAATTGTATCATTATTCTTGTCTCAAATAAATTGCCGTGTCATCCTGAATTTTGTCTTTCCTAATTTTCTACATTACAAAATCATCGTATCATCATGATAATATTTAGAGCAGATTGTTGAATTATAACAGATAAATAATAATATTTATCTTGATTATTTCTAGGCGAAAAGTTATTTCAAAAATTTTATTTGCTAGAAACCTTCCCAGTACTATACTAAATAACTTCCCAAAGTTTCATGGCGATCCAATGAGTGGTTTGGTCAGGCATAAAGGACAAACAAACAAACAAACAAACAAACAAACAGACATACATTCATTTTTATATATATAGACAACAAATTAAATTAACAATATAAAAATATATTTTAACATTACCTTTTAACATTTAACACAAAAACGTTACAATATTTTCTTCAAATATATATTAATATTAAAATGCCAAGTTTTTTTACGCCATTGAAATATTATATTACTAAATTCTCAAATTTAATTTATTATACTTGGAACACATTTTAAGCATTGTTACAATTTATAAATATAATTTCATCAGATGCCGCGAGAGGCGCTGCTTGCGAGTGAAAGTAGAAAATTTGCAAATGAAATTGCAAATAATTTTTATTTCAAATCAAATTCAAACCAGAAACCTTCCCAGTAGTATAGTAAATAACTTCCTAAAGTTTCAGGGCGATTGGATAATATTTCCTTTTTAAAATATTAATCGTGTAAACAAACTAACATTCATCGTGTAAACAAACCACGTGTAAATTATTAACCAATCAAATTCATTTATCGTCGCGAACAGTGCTGCGCCCAAGCGGTAAAAGGCTGGAACTAACGCTTTTTGGTTTTATATTTTTAAAAAAGCACATTAACCTTTTTAGTATTTTGAATAGTCTATAAGTTAAACGAAATCTTCAGCTACCTACATGCGAAATTTCATAATAATTTATTCTGTAGATTTTGCGCAACGCGATAACAAACATCGATTTTGGATTTCATTTTTATAGATATAAGGATATATAAATAGGACTGTTTTTTATAAGAATTATATTCGGAGTTGCAGTTCTATAGTTTGTCAAAAAAAAAAAAAACGATTGTGATTTATTTATTGAACGAACTAAATTTCATCGGTCGTTGTATATTATCATCATCATAATTTCATTGTAACATGATTGGCATCATACCTCGTTGATTGGACATTCGTCTGTACATTGAATCTAAAATATTAAATATTTAGATTTGATGGGAAGCCCTCATAGAATCTGTGGGCCCCAGAAAATTCTGTTAGCTAAATAAAAAATAGTTAAATTTGTCAGTCATTCAGCTAGTTTGAAATACTTCGTGATTTCTGTGAATGGGTCTTTTATTTCATTTTCTCTTTTATACCTTCTTCACTTGAAAATTAATTTTTTTATCATGCTTCATAATGAAAATAGAGTTTCCTGGCAGGCATTCATAGTTATTAGAATTAAAAGACACACATACATCGGCCAGTAAATCTTTTATTATTCTCTAGACGTTACGACAAAAACTTTTGTCCTCGTCAGAGAAACAAATAAAAATTAAAAACTAAATTTTAACGCCTTGCCAAATGCTTTAATTTGTATTTGTTCCTGACGAGAACAAAATATTTTTGTCGAAACGTCGAGAGAATAAAAATATTTATTGGCCGATGTGTCTCTTTATTCTATGAAAGTGTTGCCTTATAACTAGAAACTAAATCTGATGATTCCACGATATTTTCTTGATAGCGAAGCGAATTTTTAGAAGTCATTGGACATATAAATTTGGCTGTCATTTTGTAAAAAAGATCACATGGGTTGCTGCAGTGTTTCTCTGTATTCCACGTTTAATTACTTTCTGACCTCTAATCTTTAGCGTAGAACAGTGATATGTTACTTTCATTTTGTCATAAAGCGAGGCAAACTTTCAAGCAAGTATTATTTTGGGACATAATGATATTTACAAGACCATTATATATAGAGAGGGATTCAGATCGATACTGATTTATTAATTGTTCATATATAGAGAGATAATTACACACACTGATAATATATAAGAAAATTATATATGCGTAGTGAATTGCTTGAATATATGAATATAACGCTTATTAAATTGAGAAAAATACATTTTTTATCATGCAACTGAAACTGCTGACGGCTTGCGCATATATCGGAATAAATATCAACTATTCAGCAACTTTCAGTTGCACGATAAATAGATGCCTATTTTTTAGAATATTCATCTTATCCCAGTACAGTTTATATTTGACTATTTATACGCTTATAAATTATTTGTATTATTGCGTCGGTATCACGATGAGTAAATTATTGTGATGAAATAGCTGTAAGAATTGTGTTCTGCTCTTAATACGTTTTTAATGAGAGAAGTGTTCCTTTTAAAATAAAAGAAAAATCAAATTTGAGCATAAAGTAAAATGCAATACTATATCAAATATTTTTATGTTTTAGAAATAAGATTCATTTTAATATATTTTGAAGTTTTTTCAAACAACTATTTGAAATATATCTATTAATTTTATAATGACGACCCAAAATATAGGATTCAAAAAAGAATCAGATTTTAAAATCTGAAATTTCTACCTCACTGAACTCGAATAAATAATAGATTGCAGAAATATTATATGCACTTATTTGATAGTATTTAAATGAAAGAATAAGACTAAACCATCCATCTAACCAACAAAATTCAAACCGAGAGAAGCAAATGTCAGGCAGAGCAGAGAGATTTCCTGCCCCCCTGATCCTCCTCTACATCCCGGCTCTCCTTGCCTCACCCGGCGATGATCCCCGGGCCACCCATTCCCCTCCAAGAGTGCAATGTATATAGTGCTTTGTATATATTCCGCTTTATGCGTCCATTGGGGTTCAAAAAAATCCATTCTGGTTAGCAGCCCCATAAATAAAGATATTTCCGCAGAGAGATTTTCACAAATTTAATTTAAATTAAACCCCACTTTGAAAGAACCCCACGGAAATACGAATTGTTCCATTTATTCCCAGTTTAGTAACTTCTCCTGGAACACTTTATTCTAAATAAAATTTGAAAGTGGGCTTTCCTTAAATTCCTCCTGCTTTATGGGAAAATTATTTTACAGGCGCTTTGTGTTGTTTGTTCCTTTTAAAAAATCGATGCAAATTTTACACCTGCTCTGAGGCGATTTACTTCTTATAGTTTCTGCTTTTTCTCTCTTTTGAGA
Organism: Cordylochernes scorpioides; assembly: GCA_030710605.1. Classification (NCBI taxonomy): domain Eukaryota; kingdom Metazoa; phylum Arthropoda; class Arachnida; order Pseudoscorpiones; family Chernetidae; genus Cordylochernes; species Cordylochernes scorpioides. The sequence continues at coordinate 52,103,973 of CP092872.1, read as the reverse complement.
GAGATTTCTGGCATTGTAAATCCCCAACAATAGAGCTGGTTCTAACAAAGAAGCGTGTTTAGAGACAATAGGTATATTTGTACTTTAGTTCATTCTGAAAAATCTATATATACCGATATATTATTTTAGGGAATATATATTAAGGCGTGTATTACGACGAATATACATAATAATATATAAAATAATTACCTCATACAAAATACAACGACATCATATATAACGGCGAATAATATTGGTATTTCAATTTTTTTCAAATGTTTGTAAACTTTTGGAATAACCTTGGAAATATTGATTTATATAGAATAGGTATTTAGTGTATTAAATATTAATCAGAATTTAAATGGTTTATTTAAGGATCATGTAACTTTGTTTAAACAAATATGAAGGGCTTTATGATTTGGCGTGTCATTAGAGGCCATGTAGATTCTGTAAGTTCTTATTATAGTAGTTGCATCTCTGAATAAGTGTGTAACTTTGTAATTGCAAATAATACAAAGCAATAACACGCCGTCTATATATAACAAAGAAAATATTAAAAAGCGAATGTTTCTTTTCACAAATAAATCAAACTTCTACTATTATTACTACGATGGAAAAAATATTGGGAGGGCTTGGCTTATCAGTGGCAAACCTTCCCAGCGGTTTTGCCAATTTAATCTTCCAGACCGTTTCTTTAGAGCTCCATATACTGCCTATATATGTTACTCTCTTAAAAGCTTATGTCCTTTGTTTGCTTAAATGCCATTTCTAAGATTCCACCTTTCAGTGTAACATATAAAAGCATAATGATCCAATACAGTATTAGAGCTCTGAAGAAGCGGTCTGGTAGATTAAATTGTTGAAACCGCTGGGAGTGGATGAGCCAAGCCCTCACTATTTTTTTTCATCGCAGTAAAGACAGTAGAAATTTGATTTATTTGTTAAAAGAAACATTCGTGCCTTAATGTTTCCATATGTTATAATTACTAATAATATTCAGTAGAATCTCCAAAGAGAGACCAAAACGATATTCGTGGTGTTCCTTAGAGTGACCATTCTTTGTTGGTTGGAAGAGCTCAGTTCAAGGCTTTTTGTTCTAACAAAAATGAGGACGCTATTGAGAGGTAGGTATCCGTTTTATACGGATCCTTTAAAATAAGTTGTGAAAATGATTAAAATATAATCATTAATTGTTTTAAATAGGATTTATTCTCAACACGTGGGGTGGGGAGATAGATAAAAAATCTCCAAGGGGTGGTAAAATATTCTATAGACAGGTGCCGAATGAGCGGCTGACTGGGCTTAAAGAATTCCTAGTGACATCCTCTAGCGTGTTTGATTCTTTTAACTATACTTATTGTATTTTAGAACGCTTATTTGTACTTCGTTATTTCATTACTTCATTCTTTGTTGAATTTTCTTTTATAAAAATGCAAAATGATATCATTCGAAAGATAAAATACTCTGAAATGTAAATGATAATGAAAAAGATGGCCTCCAAGGATAAGTTTCTTACTTTATTTGTATATTCTTCCAAACATTCGGGTAATATAAATCCTTCTACAGGAGCATTTGACAAAATCATATACTTATCTCGGAGGCTGTTTTTTACTATTAAAATATCCCTTCATTTTTAAAATAATGAATATAAATATTGCCAATTTACACAATATATTTCTATATGATGTATATATATATCAAATGTTACCATATCTGCATACCTTATTGCAATGATAGAGATATTATTGGGTGAAAAGGATTCGGCCCTCATCTCAATGATGGGGTATTTATTAAAAGAAACCTAAATGTGCCAAAATTAATTACACAATTTATTGATAAATGGAATTATTCATAAGAGAGTATTAAAATCAAAATGTCATATCCTAACCACAAGCACATGAGCTTTTAAGATGGCAGAGTACCATCTAGTGGAACAGAAATCTACTAATGGCGCTCTGCCATCTAAAAAGCTCATGTGCTCGTGTTCTGAATATGTCTTTTTCTGATTTTAATACCAACACCTGACATTTTTTATTTTAAAAATTATTTTGCACACATAAGAGAGTTTTAGATAATAAAAAGGCATATATTGGATTGAATAAAATATTTATTTTGCCCATATTTTCGTTGGCTGACCACCTTTATCAAGGCATTGCATTTTTGTATAAACAAACTCCGCATGCTGTTATACTAGTGTTATCACAGTTGAAATTATTTTAAAAAATACATGCGGTGCTGAGTTTTTTTAATACAAAAATGTAATGCCTTGATAAAGGTTGGCATTCAGCCAACCGAAATATTGGCAAAATAAATATTTTATTTAATCCAATATACTCGTATGTCTTTTATTTATCTAATGATTTAAATATGGATTGCTCTATTTTCATAACAATAAGAAAGTATGTAACTACGAGAGTATGTTTATTGTCCTTAGAAGTACTCTCAGATTACCACCAGGTCAACATCTTCTAAGGGCGTCCATCCTTTCTACTCACGTCCCGGACTAAATGGCCTCTTCCTGCTTAGGCTCTAGGCCTGCGAAAGGAATAACTATTCGAAATACGATTAACTGATGGAAATCGATTATCCTGTGTGTGTGTTATATGAAGGATTAATTTGTGAAAGTAGATTCTCAAAATCGAATTGGACATTTGTAAGGTGGGTTAGGTTCTCCCATCTCGCGATTTATACATACATATTGTAGCGTCGTAGTGAATGACTAAACAGATATGTGATTAAATCGAAATATATATTGATTATGTTGGCACTGTTAGACTTGTCAGAGATTATAAACAGCGAATTTGGTTTTATAAATATATAGGTAACCCAAGATTCTGGAGCGTATCCATATATCACCAACTACCCGGGCTGTCCTGCGGTTTGGGAGTCTGTCTTGGTAGCCTTAGTGAACCTGTTTACCAACTGTTTCCAGTACGGTTTGTTTCTTGGTATATTTAACAAGACAGTGCTTTTGAATGAGGGCAGTCCAAAAAGTGTAGGCGTCTGGAATCGCTGTAGCTGGAATTCTAGGAAGCTGAAGAGGACATGCTTTACGGTTTTCTCTTCCTCTTTTACAGTGTGAACAGGTTGGATCAGGGACATAATTTATTATGGCCATGTCGGATTGAACATATCCATTTCTTGATAGTAGGGTTGTGGTTAATGTTTATCTCTATATTTATTTTTCTGAGGTTCTTTTTAAGATGGTCGGGATTGAGTGAGAATTTTATCAGGTGTCGAGTTGATGAGTCAGGAGTGAATATATTGGTCCATAATTGGTGGGAAAATTGTTTGCTCTGTTTTTTCGCCAGTTTTTTTTTAGGGGAGGGGAGCTCTGTAAAATATAGAGGAATGTCTGATTTAAGGGCATTTTGGTAGCATGGTCCGCGCATTCATTTTCTTATATTACTTTGTGACCTGGTACCCAGAAGGATTGGATGTTTTTATTAGTTTAAAGACTATGATTTGGGCTATGAGATGAGAGCGTGGGATGTCTGGGTTACCTATGGCTGCCAGTGCTGCCTGGCACTCGGAGGCTATATATATTTATAAGTTGTTGAGGCTTTCGCTTTTTTACAATCCATTGAGGATGGCTACAAGTTCAGCCTGGATGGACGTGCATTCTGAGTGTAGTTTGACCAGAATAGGTGAATAGTGTGCTGGTAGTATTAAGGCTGCCTCGACGCCTTTTTCGGACTGTTCTCCATCTGTAAAGGTGATTGATGCGTGGTCAAGTAAGTTCAAACTGTAATTTAGCACCCTTCTGTGCGGGGGGGTATGATACAGATGATTTTCCGGATTTGGCAGAGTTTATATAATCTCAATTACCAACATTATATTTCTTTATATTCATTTAAAATGTATATAATGTCAAAAAAGAAGCATCTGATTGACTTAAAATTTCAACCACAAGTAGTTTCTGAAAGGACATTCGAAATATCACCATTTTAGCACATAAAATTCCGGTGTAATAATAACGCCACCATATACAAAAGGAAAAGAAGTGACATGTAAACGAGGAATGTATCTGTGCTTTTTTCGTGTTATAAAAACTATTTTATTAATTATAGGACAATAACATGCCATCTATATATAAGAAAAAAAATAGTAAGCAAAAATGTTTTTTACACACACACACACATAAACAAAATTCTACTGTCCTTACTACAATGAAATATGTATTGGAAGGGCTTTGCTCACATCAGTGGTCAACCCTCTCAGCGGTTTCGACAATTTAATCTACCAGACTACTTCTTTAGAACTCTAATACTGTATTGGACAATTCTCCTTATATATGCTACACTGAAGGGTAGAATCTCGTGAATGTTATTATGGACATAAGCTTTTAGTACAGTAGAATTACACAGAAATATTTGAATCGAGCAATGCTCTTCGGCAAACCATAAGGGCAAAGCCAGTTAGGCATAAAAGACAGTAAGGACAGTAGAAATTTGTTTATGTGTAAAAGAAGCTACCATGCTAATTTTTGTTTCTTTTTTATATATAGATAGCACGTTAATTTCCTATAATTAATTTATGCTAACTGGCTTTGAACTTATTATTTTCAGAAGTGCATTGCTCGATTCAAATATTTATATGCAACTAGCGGATGTACCCGGCTTCGCCCGGGTTTTACCCGAGTAAAGGTTTGTCTAACGAACATTTGTTAAAACAATTCTCTATAAACTTATAAAAAAATAATAGATATATTTTGATAATTTGAAACTCGTAAATTTGAATCTCTCGATAAAGTGAACATTTTTTCCTGGTCCCTGTGTAACGTGTCATCCTGAATTTTGTTTATCCTAATTTTCTACATTACAAAATCATCGTTTCATCTAGAGAACATTTTTTCCCGGTCCCTTGAAAAATACTCGATAATTTGAATAAAATCAATAGTAATTGGTTCCCTCGGTAATTGGAAGTTAAAGGAATAGTATCTTTGCCTTGGAATTGTATCATTATTCTTGTCTCAAATAAATTGCCGTGTCATCCTGAGATAATATTACTTTTGATAAATAATCTTTAAGATAATAAACTTAGTGATAATAAAACTTATAGATAAAAAAACTTGTTATAATTGTCGCAATGGTGGCGCTGCTTGCGAGTTAAATCTACAAATCTGCAAATAACTCTAAGGATATTCAAGATATTCAAGAAATTATTTTTCAAAAACCTTCCCGGGGATATACCTAATAATATCCCAAAATTTCACGGCGATTGGATGTATGGTTTTTGAATCTATAGAGTACAGACAGACAGACAGACATTCAATTATATATATATATAGATATATAGATTTTACTGTCCTAAAAGCTCATGTCCATAGTCTAATTAAAAACCCTTTCTGAGATTCTACCCTTCAGTGTGTAGCATATATAAGAAGAATCGTCCAATACATTATTAGAGCTCTGAAGAAAGCGGTATGGTAGATTAAAAATTAGTGAAACCGCTAGGAGGCTTCACCACTGATGATGAAGACCTCCCAAAATATTATTTTAATCCAGTAAATATAATAGAAGTTTGTTTTATGTGGGAAAGAAACTTTCATGTCTTAAATGTTTTGCTATTTTAGATAAAACGATTTTATGTCTCGCTGAAATGCTTTTATAAGGCCATTGAAGCATCCTCTTCTGATTTTGACTGAGAAATAACTGTGGATAATAGATACTGCAGTGTAACTATTCTTCCAAAAGGTTAATGCTCATATTTGACAACACCAAACCTAAGAGCTGACAACTATGGAATCGGTGAGTACAGCAGAGCCGGACTAACGTTGTTGTTGTCGTGTCTAATGAAGTGCCTCAGATTTCCCCGTGCATCTCTATCACAGCAGTCGCAATGTCCACTATCTTGCACTTCTTGAAAATGGGTGCCGTTGCCACGTTAGTCACCTTGGACCAGAATTGGTCAAATATTCCAAAGGTCCAGGGGTGACAGCCGGACTGATCAACTGGAAGTATTGCACCAGTCGCACTAAGCCAGAGGACAGGCAAGTTGGGTCAATGGTACTGGAACTTCAAGAATATTAGCACAGGAATTTATTAGCAGACAACAACCAGCGTATTCGAGAACCAGTTAAAATATTCTTTGGTAAAATTCTAACCGATTCTAGAATAAGAAAATTAGCCGAAAATCAAAATTGAGTAAAAATATCAGGCCTCCAGGGAAAATAATCTTTAAAAAAAACTTTTTATTCTCTATCTTTCGGATACGAACGCCCTTCTACAGGAGAAAATATGTAAATGATTATATACCATGTTTTCTCCTGTAGAAAGGCGTTCGTGCCCGAAAGCTAGAGAATAAATATAAAAAAAAAAATGAAAAAATACTTTTCCCTGGAGACCTGATATTTTCACTCAATATTGATATAAGAGATTATTTTATTAAAAAATCAAATGATTTCCTAATTTGATTCCATAAAAAGATTATAGTAATATAATAATGAATATCAACCATCATTGTAAATACTACTATTTATAATGATAATTATCGGATGTAGAATAGGCTTAAAAGAATTTTAAAGATAGCGCAAAGCATTATTTGGCAAATCAATATTCTGGCACGTTTGGCAAATTACTGTAAAATCAGAAGTCAAGACATTATCATTATCATTATTCGAGAAAGTGAAATATCGTTTTAGATAAGGAGCAAATAGTACCTATTTTAGCTAACACCAACTATTATGTCATAACTGAGAGACATCTACATAGAAAAAACATCTTCGAAATTGATTATTTTAATTAATGCACAATAGAGCGTTCGAAATGAAAGTTAAATGGAATTATACATTCGCAATTTCATTTCTTTTCTGAAATTACTAGACGAATGGCCCGGGCAACGCCCGGGTTTTACCCGAGTGCGTATATACGTATTTTAAAAACGTTTTAATTCAAATACTATTCGTTACAATTATAAATTGGCGCCATGGTTGTCACTCTTGTGAAACGTCCCGTTCCAAACTGTGTGTTTTTAAAATGTTTTAATTAAAATACTATTCGTTACAATTATAAATTGGCGCCAATTTGTTTTTATACAACTTCATACAAATTTATTTTTATTCAAATATTAGTGCTTTTTTATAATGGCTATCTCCTTGATGTTACCATCTTAAAAGTTTATTTTCTAATTTTTGATTGTATAAGAAACATATTTTCATTTAAGTATTGTACTTTATGAACGGAAAAATATGTCCAGGGTAGCCTAGTGGTCATGGCATCTGCCCGGTAAGCGGAAGGTCGTGGGTTCGATTCCCATCCCTTGACACTTTTTTTATTTTATCCATTCTGACCAAAATCTATCCGTGAACTTCACACAGTGAACTTCACACAGACAGAATAAGGCAATTAGATAAGTAGATTTTTGTGAAATCCGTTTTCAAATTTTCTGAAAGAGATTTATTAAACACTAAATTGATAAAATGAACCTATTTTATTAGTATATGGTTATTAGAAAAAAATTTGATTTGTTGATTAAAAACAACACAATTATTTCAACTATTAATTATTTTAACTTTTAACTATTAACTATTTAATTATAAAATATATGCTATCTTTAAAGTATTTTACTAATAAAAAGTAATTTATTTATTTAAAATAGTATTAACCTATCACAATTATATCTTATTTTATATTCAATTTATTTGATATATGTTTATATATCGTTTTGAAAATAGAGCAATCCATAAATATATTTTTAATTAAAAAGGCATATATTGGATCAAAATATAATTTGTTTACCAATATTTCAGTTGGCTGAACGCCAAACTTTTAAAGGTATTATAAATAAATATTAGCAAATAAATTATATTTCGATCCAATATATGCCTTTTCAAATTAATGTTTATATATAGGTCATATAATTTTATGAATTAATATATATATAATGTTTGTGTTACAGACACTTCTCAGTGATTATATCTATTAAATATAATTTATGCAGCAATTCTTTTTATAATATAATTAAATTTTTCTAAAAATACAAATTGACATATGAGTCTCAAACTAAGTACCTTACACTAAAGAAAAACATAAGTTTTGAGAAAACTTTTTGAAACAAATTTATTAATCCTTACTTTTGATTGAAACTGCATCTAATCTTCTGTATTCGATCATATTTCAGGAATCTAACACGGATTAATAAAATTTATCAAACTATTTTTAAACGTGATTGAAAACACATTTTTAATTATAAAATTCAAATATTTAAAATCGATTTCGTAGTGAGATTCTTTTTCTTATTGCAGGAATGGAAACTAATAAAGAATGTATTTGAACTGTATCCTGAATAAATAGCGAGGAATATATCCTTGATAAAAGAGAATTGATTATAGAGAGAACAATGGAAGGGATTCCGGTTTACTGTTTGAAGAATAACTCGAGGATTTAGAAGAAATAGTATTCTACCAAAGCCATTAGATATTTTTCACTGATCCCAAGTACATATACCCCTTTGAAATCATAGTGGAAACATTTCAAGTAAATATATATCATGATAAATATGTCGGCTTTTTATTATACTAAATATTTCGAGATAATAAATAATTATTTTTTCGTTTTATGGTACAAGAACATTATGCCAAAGGTTTGCAGTCGCGAACAAAATAATAAAAACAGTTTTAATCACATTTGCTTTAATTAAGTTAATAAAGTATAGTAAACATAATTTGAGAAAGTATATCTGACTTGAGGTGCGAAGAAAAAAAAAAGATTACATATTTACATATCTACAAAAAGATTTGAGCCGACCAACGTAAAACAACAACAATAGGTTTATATAGGGAAAGCCGCGAAATCTGGCGGTCGACTTTACAGAGTGGTTTGTTCTAGAAATTATATTTAGAAATTAAATAATATTTTGATATAACATATATATCGTAACCTTTAAAGAAGTGTGAGCTTATATGGTGTATGACATGATTGGTTTTTCTGAAAAAATAGACACTTCGGTCAGTTTTATTTTCTCAACGTTTCAACAAAACTTTTTTGACTTCGTCAGGAGAAATAAATAAAAATACAGAATTTGGCAACGCGTTAAAAATTGTTCTGAGGTTTCAAGGGCGTTCTCATTAACGTTTTTTTTACAGAAATATGAATGCTGGTCAGACAACTTCTATCTTCAAGATGATTCGTTTTGTTAATCCTGCTTATTGGTGGAGGATTTTATTTGTGAAGAAAAGGTGATACAATGAGAGTCTATTAATATAATATATTTATATAATAAACACAACAAAACTATTGTAAATATATTCTGTTGATTTGGTGTAATTAATATCGTCTTGTAGAGAAATCTTAAAATAGGCGAGTTGAGATCACAGTTCTTTGTTGACGATAATGGACAGTTTATAGATATTCTCCTTATATGCACTAAGATATGTAAACACAGAGTAATATAATTATAAAAATTTGAAAATATTTGTGTCGACTGGATTAATTTAAACCCATTATCTAATTTCTATCTTTATATATATAAACGGAAAAACTACCATTTAACGTAGCGCTGTTTCAATTGGAATATTAGATCATATTTTTTTTCAAAGAACATTTTAATAGAATACTATATAATATAAGCAAAAGTAGAGCTCGTCGGCTGTTGACTTCGTGAGAAGATTATTTCTTTCGTTTGCTGATCACTTGTCAAACACACACAAGAGACAAGCTTCAAACTGTCCACAGTAAAGTTACGATCCTGCCAAATTCATAAATTTTTAGGGAAGAAGGAAATTTTCCTTGTCAAGGTGACATCAATGTGTGTGCATGCCTACCACTGTTTCTTCCACTAATGACGATATACATTGAGATAGCCAAGGTACCTGAGCGCGGGAAATTGAAGATGAAAAAGAACTGTGAAGGTTCAGCTCATCAGTTGCGAACATTCCTAGTGATTTCCTCAAATTGATCCATCAGTCGTTATAACTATTGTATGTTAATTCTGATTATATAGTTTTGCACTTGGGTGTTTCTCTTTGGTGATGGTGTTTTAACAAAACTATATGAAAATATACTTCTGTTAACTCAAAAATTCCACAAATACTTTTGCATCGAGAGGAAAGCTCTTTCACTTAAAGCTAAAGACAGCACATAAAATAAAACCTGTTTAAAAAACATAAAGACTACACATAGCGCAAATATATAAATTGAATTGCCATCTATCGATAAAATTTGTAACAAATAAATTCACTGTCAATGTGTTTCTTCTCAATAATATCATCAAATATTATCTCTGCAGACCTTACTGTAATGATATAAGTTATTGAATAGGCCAAGCCCTCTCATTCAATAACTTATATCATTACAGTAAGGTCTGCAGAGATAATATTGATGATATTCTTTAAAAGAAACACATTGACAGTAAATTTATTTGTTACAAATTTTATAGCGCAAAGGTGTTTGCTAAATTTCTACGATTACAAAATCAACTTACCTTATTTTCGTTGAACACACCGTCGTAAAGAAATGTAAAGTATATAAACAGAATGAAGATACAATAGTTGTAGTATAATCTGGTGGATTGAATTTGAGAAATCACTAGAAAATTTCATCATCGATTCCTTTTCTCTCAGTTCCCTAATTTTTAAAAATTTGTTCTTCATATCAAAAAGGAAATAGCTTTGAATATAGTTCCATCCTTAAGATACAAACTGTGCTATGTGTATTGTTCACCTATGTGAGCAAGTATATTTCTGGATGAAACTTATTTTCTAATCGAATTTTTGCTCGATAAAAATATGGATCGAAGTTATTGATTTTATTAAAGCTATCGACTGTGTTCAAGGTTATTGTCTGGTCAAAGCTAAATACAGGGGTTATATAGGGGATAGGTCTTAATCAGTTGTAAATAACGTCGAATGTACACCCTAACGTGAATTGTTGACAGAAATGTTCACAGCACTCGTAAAAGGTTAGCTTAAAACTGCTTTGAACTTCTGTGTGAAATGACAGATATGAGTAGTTTTAGTTTTTTTTCAATCAACAATGGAACCCAAGTTCTTTACCTAATCGTCTCTAAGTATGAAAGGTGTGAAGGCATTTTTGCTGCGATTGTTCTGCGCATGCTGGCCCTGGGGTGAGTAAAATATTATTTCTTCAATGGAGCTATTTACTTATTGGCTGATTGTGCAGGGGCCGAGAAGATCAAACGGCGGGATGCAGCCGTCCGAATACAAAATTGGTGGAGATCAACCTTATTATTGGTTATTAAAAAAGAAGAAAAAAGAAAGGACCAACTAAAGGCAGCAGTGACCATTCAGAAGTGGTGGCGCAGAGCCTTTTCAAACGCGATTACCAAAGCTGCCCAAACTACAGCGATCATCGTTCTGCAACGCGTATACCGAGGATGGAAAACCAGAAAAGAGTTTTCTTTCGTGAAGGACTACCTAGCGGCCTTGAAGTACTGTGAGAATAAACGGACATACGCTTTCAAGGAAATTTTTGCCGGCAGTTCTCCATGCAAGCTTGGAGAGGGAAAATTTGCTCAAGTTTATAGCGCCAAATCGGAAGGTGTTGACTGGGCATTCAAAGTTTTGCCTTTTTCACTTTTTCCATGTGAAAGGAAAATTTTGTCCACAGACCTTGCCAGTGCATTTCGGGATGTTCAAGCTTCCCTCGCAATCAACAAACTTCGTCGAGAAGGGCTAAATTCCTGCCAAGGATTTATCTATATTGAAAAAGTTTGGATGAGTCGCGGAAACTTCAAAGAATTCTTCCGAGGCGTCTCTACTCAATCTGGAGATATTGACAGCGAGGCATCCGAATGCAGCGATTTGGTCCATTGCCTCATCATGCAAATGGAAAATGCTGGAACAGCCTTGAAATCTTTTGAAAAAAGCCTTTCTCCAACACAGACACTCAGCATCCTTTCACAAGTTAGTTGCTCCCTCGCGGTTGCCGAGAAAGTCTTGGAATTCGAGCATCGTGATCTACACGGTGGGAATGTTCTGCTCAAGCCCACGATAGAGCTTATGCTAAAGTACCACGTTGACGGCCAAGTGGTAACAGTCCCTTCTGCGGCCTGAAAGTCACCATTATTGACTTCAGCATCTCTCGACTGAAGACCGAAGGCAAAATCATCTATAAAGATCTCTCCGTTGAATGTCAAAGTCTCAAATTTGGAGAAAAGGTGAAAAACGAAGGTGGCGGAGACTATTCGCTCTTCTTCCCAATCTCAAACAGATTTTTTATTTTCATGCTCGGCGACGTCCTAATTCGCTGCTTGAAAGCCAACAAGAAAGCTTTCAGAAACAAGTTATTTGTTTATTGCCAAAAAGCGCAACAGAGTTCGTCTCTCACCGCGTACTACAAGGAAGTCCTTCTGCCTCCGCTTCGCAAGCAGCAGTTCTTCGACCGCTGGCTCAAACTGCTATAGAATCCTCACTGTGGAATGGGAATCTTCCTTAGCTAGAAAGTTGGTTCAATAAAGAAATAAACATATAGCATTTATATATTACATTTACATCTATGATAAACATATTTCTATCTTTAGATTGAATTCTTGCGTTTTCCATGACTTTGTTTGATTTCTCTTTTCTAAATATTAGGTTAACCCAAGTAATGAAGAGTCTTCTCATTTTACAAAAGAAAAATAGCTGAAAAAAGGAATAAAACAAAATAGTCTTTGTTAGTATAAATAGTTGATAAATAGAGAGGAGAAAGAAAACAAAGCCATAGTATAAAAACGCAAGACTTCAATATATTACATTATTTAGAATGATTAATGTAGAATATAATAAAATGGCAAAGATTCAGTTTTATAGATATGGTACTGAATGATGAGATTACAATTGACTGACAGCCTAAGCAATAAAAACATCTTAAAAATGATAAAGATTTCGAGTAGAATTAACGTGAGGTCTTGACTGAGACTCATATTAGAATAAGTCGCTGGAGCGATGTATGGAAGGAAGACCGTTAAGAGAAAGATCGACAATGCAATTCGTTCACAGTATCGTGGGAATACCCTACGGATTTCTGAGAGCAAAGAAATAATTCTCACTTATCAACTTATGGATGGTTGAGGAGAACTAAATATAAATATAACCTAAGATTTCGAGATCTCTATAAAATATAATCTGAGATAAATAGTAAATAATTTAAATAATTTTTAAAAATTTAGCATCTATAAAGAAAGCAGAAAAGTTTGCGCTAATCAGATTTATTTTAATAAACTCACCTTCTAAAACAAGCTCTTTAGTCCTAATATCTACAAAGGGCGTTCCAAAAGTAATGCCTGTTTGCCCATAACTCGAATAATATTTGACCTACTAGTATTTTATTTAAATATAACATGTTGTTGGGTAAAGCCTTATCTAATAATTATCCATTTTGTTTTTCAGATACCTCAAGTAAAAGTGTGGAACAAAGACAGAAACAAAGAGCCGTTATTGAATTTTTGGAAATGAAGAGATGTTCAGCTTCAGATATCCACCAGACGCTGAAAAATGTATATAAAAATAATTCACAATTGAGTTAAGCAATGTAAAAAAATGGATGAAAATATCCCGAAGTGGTGAGACTTCTTTGGACAACGCACCACGTAGTGGGAGGCCATAAACAGCAACCAACCCTAACGAAGACAAGGTGGATGACCTTATCCGTCATGGTCGAAGAATAATTATCATATATTTGTGTAATATACTATATATATAAATATGTGAAATCTAATGCGATAGAAACAATGATTGAAAATTTAGGTTATAGAAGAATCTGTTAAAATTGGCTTCCAAAGAAACGTAACCCTGATCAGCGTGATCAAAGAGTTCAGCTATGTCAATAGATACAGAATCTCTATGAGGCTCAAAAGAGAACTTTTTTTCAAATATAGTGGCTGGAGATGGAACCTGGACATACCTTTATGACACAAAACCTGAAGCGCAGTCTTTAGAATGGCATCACCCCAGCTTTCCTAAGGAAAAAAAATCCAAAAAGGTAATGGCAACTGTCTTTTGGGACATGCGATGAGTAATACCGATTGAATTTCAAGAAAAAGGTAGCACTGTGAACAGTTTTCGCTATGTTCTAACTTTACGAAAGCTTAGGGAAGCTATTCAAAAAAAAAAGGCCAGAGATTCCTCTTAAATCCGTCAAGATATGCACGGTCTCACACCTCCTTCAAGACTGGTCACTGGTTCCACAACCCCCTTCCAGCCCAGATTTGGCACATGTGACTTCTATTTATTATCTCCAATTAAAAAAAAAGTCTCAAGGTACAAAGAATTGAAGACCTATAGAAAGTAAAAGGGGCCATAAAAGACATGGCTGAGAAAACAACCTCCAGCATATTTCCAAAGCGGATTAACAGTGTGGGTCCAACGCTGGAGGAAATTTATAGACACCACAGAAGAATATTTCGAATAATACTGTTTAAGTCAAAAATATTTTATTCATATATATACAAAATTTGAATAAAAAATATTTAATACCTTCTGAGTTATGGCCAAACTGGCATTATTTTTGAACAACCTTTGTATATTTATATAATATCGAATTAAATAGAAGGTTTAAAACTTGTAATGAATTTATAAATATACATATAAAATCACGGTAGACGAGAAAAAAAAAACATTTCACTGACCCCTGAAGCATTGCATTCCATTGTATTACAAATGTGCATTCTCATGCAATATATTGATACGGGTTATTACCTTCTTTAACAGATGGCGCTATGAGGGCCCATTTGCTGTCTAGGGCTGAAGTTTAAAGATGGCCTATTGCTGTAATCCTGTATTTTGAAGTCTTTTGATGGTAAACACATCATTATATTGGTTTTAGGGTTTGAGAATTGCTGTAAATACCCGACTGATTTTCGTGTTGAAGTATAATGGGGATGAAATATTACTATAAAGTTGGCTTGTTTCCGGTTGCTGTTGTGACTCTTTCTCCTCCAACATTACAGCAACTTCTGGTAAATCTCTGTGTCCCCCCACCAGTGGTAAAGCTGAATGATACTGCCGGAGGGAAAGGAGTTTCACAGGAGTAAGTGGTTATCAGGGGCTTTAAGCTGTCTGCAGGGTAGGGCTGCAGAGGTGAGGGGATGTCACCATGGTTGGTGATCCACGGGGAAAGGCCGTGTATCGCGAAGGACCAGATGCATCACGCGACATTATTATCGATTTCAAACGTGTGAATATCTATATATATATAAAAATGAATGTTTGTATGTTTGTCTGTTGGTTGGTTGGTTGGTTTGTATGTCCGGTATACAAATTCGCAGTAGTTCACTAATTCAAACCAAAATTTCCATACATAGGTAAAAAATAACGAGGATGACGATAGGCTATTTTAAAAAATATATAAATCAATTATTAAAACTATATATTCAAATTATTCTAAATAGCTCATCTAGAACGCGGTTGGAACTGATGGCGGGGCGCGCTCATTGGCCGCCTGCGACACGTGGCTTCCCTGTGCGCGCGCATGCGCCGGGAGGACACTCGCACGCCGGCGGTCGACGGGAGCAGTCGCTTGCTCGCCGGGAGTCAACGGGCGCGCGCATGCGCCGGGAAGCCACTCGCACGCCGGCGGCCGACGGGAGCAGTCGCTTGCTCGCCGGGAGTCAACGGGCGCCGACAACCCTAGGAAGCAAGGTGTATTCGCACTCGGGTAAAACCCGGGCGTTGCCCGGGCCATTCGTCTAGTTAAGTATAAGTTTGCTTTTCCATGCCAAGCAATAAATTAGATATATGCTCCACGATAACACACATGGGCGTATTCAGAGATCATCTAAACTGAGGAAATCATGCTCCAGGACACTGCCTTTATTGAAATTAAAAAAATTACTGTTAGATAAAGCGTTTCTTTTAGACTGAATTCATACAGGCTTTCAAGAAAATTTGCTCCTTTACGAAAAATACCAAATATGATTTCTTTAAATGATACTAATCACAAAGCAAAAGAAAAGAAATATTAGCGTGTGTACGCGCGGGTATGTATTAACTTATATTGAAGCTAAATCTAGAAGATTTAATAATAAATATAATTTAAAATATATACAATTTCATATATAATTAACATTTTATGTGTGAGCAAAATATATTGCCAAATTAGGGAAGACAAAAACTTCAGGAGGAGACAACAAATTATTTCAAGGAAGGACAAACTATGAATTGTAAACCAAAGATAAGCCACGAGGGAAATTTACAGAGTCGCAAGATATAAACATAAAAAATGACCACTCTGTTAATAAAAAATAATAAAATTAATAAATACTATGTTACATAGCTTCTTCCCTATGGGAGCTGTGACCCACAGCTAGCAATTATTGTAGATACTGACGTGGATTTGACGTGCTTCTGCCAAGGATTCCATCGAAGTCTTGGAACTTTGTCCTAGTACCTTTGCGTCCATTTTCTTGCGGCGTGAAGAGCGGTTTTGTCGTCGTATCGTCGTCTATAGGGACATCGTCATCTTAGAAGGAAGTCTTGGCTTTGACACGGCGGTGGAATCCTGGAGCCAGTCTATAAAAATGTGGATTACAGCACCCATGGCTTCAAATTCTTCTCGGCGATCTTCAGTTCGTCTTCCCTAATTTACCCAGCATCTCCACCAAAATGCCACGTGGAAAATTAGGGAAGACAAAAACTTCTGGAGGAGGCAACAATTTATTTCAGGGAAGGACAAACTATGAATTGTAAACAAAAGATAAGCCACGAGGAGTATTTACAGAGTAGCAGATACAAACATAAAAAATGACCACTCTGTTAATAAAAAAATAATAAAATTAATAAATACTATGTTACATAAATAAAATTAATAAATACTATGTTACATAAATAAAATTAATAAATACTATGTTACAATATATTATCACCATAAAATACACTGCGTGACATTGAAAATGGAACACCAAGAAATAGTGGCCAGAAAGTGATGAAACTCGGCAGACAGAGAGAGACAGGGACGAACAATAAGTGATCTTTATTTCAAAATGATAGTCATAATACAGAGCGAGAACGGCGTCGGCTTTGTAGCAAGTAGGACCACCGCGGACGGCGATGCACGCAGCAACACGTCTAGGTAGAGAGTCAATCAGAGTACGGATGGCGTCCTGAGGGATGGCTCTCCATTCCCTCTCAACCATTCGCCACAGTTCGTCTCTGAACGCGGCTGTGGCAAGGCATGCAAACGGCGCCCAATGATGTCCCAGACGTGCTCGATTGGTGAGAGATCAGGAGAGTACGGTGGCAAGGGAAGCATCTGTACATCTTGCAGAGCTTGTAGGCTAATGCGAGCAGTGTGCGGTCGGGCGTTATCCTGCTGATAAAGGGCATTGGGTACCCTCTGAAGGTAGGGGAGTTTCACCGGTCGCAGCACATCATCAACGTATCGTTGGGCCGTCATAGTGCCCTGAATACGAAGTAAAGGTGACCTGGAATCATACGCGATTGCGCCCCAAACCATGATTCCACGTTGTCGCACGGTGGGGCGTTCCACAATTGCTGCCGGATTGGACCTTTCTCCACGTCGACGCCACACGCGTACACGGCGACTATCACTGGACAAGCAGAAACGCGACTCATCTGAGAACACGACCCTGTGCCATTCCGTCATCCACGTCGATCTAGCCCGGCACCATTCCAAACGTTGGCGCCTATTCGGTGGGGTCAATGGCAGTCTTCTTAGCGGACGGCATGAGTGCAAGCCATTAGCAACCAATCGACGGGAAATGGTTCTGGTCGAGATGGAATGATCTAGGGTGTCTTGCACATTTTTCAGGATGGCGGTACAAGTGGCTTGTGGGCCGCCACTGCTTGTCGAAGGATACGCCGATCCACACGTGCTGACGTCACTCTGGTTGCACCGACATTCCTATAAATTGCCACATTTCCTTGTTCCAACCATCTTCTCCACAGTCGGTGCACCGTGGACGCACCAAGGTGTGTATCAGCTGCGATTTGACGTATGGACCAACCTGCCCTTTTCAGTCCGATCACCATGCCCCTCGTAAAAGCGTCTGTCTGCTTGAACTGCCTCCGTTTACGATGACCTGGCATTCTCTGTTATTACACGTGTCTTTTGACACAAGAACAAAATTTCTACAATGATTTTCCTTGAAGAAATAACGACACGAATACTGTCCTTTCTGCAAGTTCCTTCCCTTATATCTTACTCCATGTGCGCACGAGAGCTGCGCATTTTACATCATTTGCATAACTCGGTTAGGCGCGACTACCCTGAAAATTTGCATAATTTTCTGGCCACTATTTCTTGGTGTTCCATTTTCAATGTCACGCAGTGTATTTCAAATGAACGTGAGGTGAATGACATAGCTATATAATTTTAACCATTATTTAAAGGTAAATTATGTTGTTGGGAATATAAATTAGGGTTCGAAATATTGTCATATTGGGTTGGAAGGTCTATTTTTCTATTGATCACATTTTATTTATAATGCTATATCAGTGTTTCCAAGGAATAATCGTGTTGTTGGGGGTCCTAGTAATGGGCATGTTTGAGCTCGAATGTGTGTCCAGTGATTCGGGTTTATTTGTTTCTTCGATTTGAACGCTGTCAGAAATTTCAATGGCAGACGACCAACCTATTTATTGATCAAGTGGACGAAGATATAAAATCAAGGATCCAATACACGTATTGAATGAGGAGTAATAAAATACGTTGCATTTTAAAGAATACAAATATGGGAGATTCTCCGCTAGGGGGCCAAGCAAAGCGGTGGCAGATAACGTGTTTCTGACAATATTTCAGGTTAAAACCCTTCAAGAGGTCTTGCAACAATGTACAATGTTATAAAATAATTACTATTCTATGTCATATATATCACAAAAAATAACTTACTATTATTATACAAAATCAACATTGCACCATTAATTGATCTAGCTATGATTCAATATAGGAAATCAAAATAAATAAACACGCGTACGTGTGTAATAAATAGATATATTAACAATTTTGTATGAATATTCAATATATCTGAATTTGATGTATTAAAATACATTTTAATGTTGGGTATGTTTAAGATCTCACACAGCAAGGGGATATAAATGTCAAACCCGGTGAAATACATTACGTGGAAGCTACACACATTAAATATAAATTTTTATTGTTTTACACCAGAATTATAATACACATTTCTCTGCATATTATATGAAAGTTTCAGAAAAATATAATCAAATATGTATAAGATAAAGTAGAAACATTCATTCATAAGGTTAGTATTTCGTGATTTTGTTTGGGAGAGGCATTTTCTTTTCAAGACTGTGATATATTTTGGCTAGTTTTTAAATGGTTTATTATATATTTATGTGACAAAATTATATATTCTATCATGTATAATATTCGTAACATTATAACATATAATGCTTCTATGTATAGTTTTATTATTTAAACATTCTTTAAAGTGTCGTCTTGAAAAGGCTATTTGAAAAAGTGATTGGAATTATTAGAATTGTTATCTAGAGATGAAAAAGAGAAATTTTCGAAAATCAAATTCTACGAATAATAAATTTGGCTTTGAAACGTCTTGAGTTTTTATACAACTCTATCCCGATATACGCTAACTTTAAGTTATATAACTCTAGATTGTTGGCGTTGTAACGTTTCCTATTTAGAAATAAGGGATAGTCACAATATTTTGTGTTTTAATATTTAATTAAATTACAACAAGGTTAACCACAATATATAAACAAAATAATAACTTATGCGAAATTAGAGAAAGAAAGTACAGTGTAGCCGACCGCCTAACTATGAAGAAAAATCAAAGAATAATTAAATATTTTGCATAAATAAATACAAAGCATGTTACAGGCGTATTTTCAGTATTTGTCTTGTGATATATCGTGGAGGCGTTTTGTGCTAATTTTGGCGCTTGTATTAATGAGACGGAGAGAAGTTGTTAGTGTTAAGTTAGAAAACATAATAGAAGTGTAATAAACGATGACAATATATCATTCGTTTATCAGAGAATATCATAAACAATAACATTATCATATTATATTGCAGTGATGAAATAATTAACAAATCGTATGGCAATCAAAAACAATAAGCAAGAAAAGTTTAACTGACTCTACAAACAAGGATAGTTTTTTATATCTCTCCTCAATTTGCCTATTTTGTATTTTTACAATAAACAATACATATATTTACATGGAGTCGGCTTATGCTACAATATAAACAATATCATCATAAATATAACTGTTTAGAACGATTTCCTTTAGAGTAAAACTACTTCCTATCTTCCTTATAGGTAAGGAAACATTTGGGAGGTTTTGATTCATCAATGGTAAACCTTCTTGCATCAACAATACCGCTCTAATATTGTAATGGACTGTTCTATTTATATATTGATACAAGGATACTTGGAGATATTTAATCAAAATTTAGGAATTATTGTGAAAAGCAGAATACTTTTTTTGAACACTATTCCTTTACAAACAATTAAAAAAGCCATTTTCGACATTAATCAACAAAGGGCATTGTGACGCAGTATCTGTATCATGAGTCGCACTAAATAGTCTCATTTTTGCAATCCAAATCGTGCTTTAATTTACGATGTTCAATTCACATCTACGATCTACAAAAGGTTTAGTTGTCCGTCACAAGTCTTCTTTTTGTGGTACAGGCCATGATGATCATGGTGGGTAGAAGTTGGCGACTTCTTTTACTGTAAGTGCACCACATGTCTACACATTTGAAAAGCAGTTAGACTTTGCACTTACAAATGTGCCAGAGCCTCGTTTGGTTACTTGAACTCGCTGGTGGGCTTGGACTTTTACAAGAATCGGGGGTCATTGGGGCATTTTTCTTAAATTAGAAAAAAGTGTCTAATGCGGGAACCGAAACCGGGTCGTAGCGGTCGAAAACCACCAGTTCAGACCATCCTTTCACCGACCCCTTTCCTTTTAAGTGAAGCAATGTAGTGAAGAAACTTGATCTTTTTAATCAAATTTAGATGTATTCAACAAACAACAATTCTACAAAGAACATTTCTTTATGATTCAATACCAATTAATAGGGATCGTATCATATTTCAAACATCCTTCAGCATACATAATGTTTCATTGTATATTCACATAAAATACATAAACCATTATTTTACCAAAACTAGTAGTGCATATTCACCTAGTAATATATACACACTTAGAACAGAGCATTGCATTGGTTTGAAACATTTTAAAAATGAATGAGATGTTTCCTTTACACATAAAAATAATGTATAAATCTCCTTTATTGAATAAAAGGCAACCATTTATCTATTTATGTAAATATGAGAAAATACACATTATCCAGCCCCTGAGTAAAAATGACAAAACCCCATTAACATTACAGAGTAAGATGCTATTACAGCGACATCTAAATATCCCATTATCTTACCAACGAAATAAAAATGATTTAATATATATACCGAATCAAATATATTATAAAAACATTTAAATATATATGTATTCTCTTTGTCAAAATGGATATTGCTATTATGTGAAATGTTTAATATTTGATATAATGCAAAAAGGAAATCGCATATATGGCTTATTTAGTGGCAAATATAATGTAGAAAATCAAAACTGTCATTTGAAGCTCTTCAATTTATATTAATAAAGTTAATGATTTAAAGAGAGTTAAATTAAATTGATATAAATTGTATATACTTTATTATGGTTTATACATAGAAGATTTAGATTTTTCCAAGAGGAAAATTGGTCTATTTTTTATAGGGGCGCCTCTCACGTTAAAATAGATTAAAATTAAGCGTCATCTATTGGCCATCTCCGGAAACTAGCGGATTCAGGTCGGTGACAAAGCTACGACACCAGTTTTGGCAAACTGAGAAGTGTCCACCTGGAGACTGGTAACGGCGACCTTTAATAAAAGCTTTTATTTAACTTGCTTCTCTGTCTGTTTGTCCGTCTGTCTGTCTACAAATCTTGTAATCAATTATCAATATACTTTTCAGAACTCAATGACGATGCAAGTTGACAAATTTTCAGATTTCTGGGTTGTCAGCTTGGCCGGAAATGGACAAATTTCCAAATAACCTTTCAAATTTTGTAAATTAATTGTGATCTATACCTCCAGATAACATAGAAGTATCAAAATTTTAAGACTCACTAAGTCAAAGGATCAATGCTAGTATACAAATTTTAAGACTTCTGGGAAGTCGGAGTGGCCAGGAAGGAACACATTCCTATATTTCTTTTTAAGTCTTGTGTTACGCCTCTTACATAGAATTGACCAATCCGCCGCGAGCAGGCCTCCCTTCTATTTAAGGCCTAATCGCCAGGAACTTTTGATTCAAGTTTTGTAAATTCATGACTACAAGCTAACTAAATAATTAATAGGTAAAAATACATTTTTAATAAAAACTTTTATTTAAACGCACTAAAAAGGAAAAATATATATATATTATCTTCTGTCATTGAGCAATTAGATGTATCTGAGTGAAAATAAATGTGGCGGGGGACAATCATATTTAGAGAAGAGGTAAAATATAGAAAACATTCAAATAAATCGCCAATATATATATCAGTTGCTATATATTAAATTATATAACCGACATATTCAACTAAATTTTCACATTGTTTATAATGTGAAAATTCAGTTGAATATGTTGAATTTCTGTGTTGTACCTATATTTCGATTGTAAAAATGTATAAATATAATGTAAAAGAAGAAGTAAAGAATCAGGATGAGAGAAATTAATTTAAGGACCTGGGCGTACAACTGAATGTTCTGTTGGGACACTGCCATTCCCCTGAATTGGCCTGTACCCACTATGATCGGTGTTTCTCAATATGTCCAGAATAGGTTATAGGCCAACTCTGGAAAATAAAGTATCAACTTAAAGTTGATAATAAGAGGCTTCCCTTCCTTTAATTGTACCTAAGAACGATGCACTGTGCACCCTGTGTGACCCTAGTAAAATATTTCACTAGTGATGATAAAGAATAAGCCACTGCACCAGTTTTGGAAAATTCAGACAAAAGGTCAACCCGTATACCATGGTTTCGGGCTTTAGCCCTCATCAGTACTGGGGCGGCTTCGATTTCATAATATTCTACGAGAGGAATTATGGAATCGGCCGAATTTACCAAACAGGTGTTTAAGCTGATTAAGTGGCAAGGGCCGAATTTCAGGCTAGAATACAACACAAAGTTGCCTGAGGATGTGATTTATGTACCAAAAGAGACACCTCTTCCTTTAAAAAAAAGGGGTTTGACCTCGTTGGGCCTATAGGAAAAGTATCTTTGAGGGAAGTGCTGTTTTGAAATGTCGTTCACACAACAACCATGGCTTCAACGTCTGATCAGCAACCTTCAATTTGCTTTCCTAAAATACCCCTCAACTCCACCAAAATTTCAGATAGAAAATAAGAGAAGACAAACTTGAGGATGACAAGACAATTTATTTGGGTCAAAACAATTTCCAACTTTTTTACTTGATAGAACAGAGAGGCAATAGGATGCGAGTAACAAAATAGGTAAAATATAATAACGAGTTGATAAATTAAAAATATCCTTCGACTATATTGTCAGCGAGAGCTGAATAGCATTTATAGCTACGATGGGAATCAATATTACACTTGAAAAATATTTTTTCGCAATCCTATATTAATATTTGTTCTTAGAATATGTACGACTTTATATGGATACTGAAATTTGAAGAACTTTGGGTATTTCTATGTAAACGATAGTAACTTTCTCACAGAGAATTTTGATTCAAATTCTATATGCTCCCTAGTAAACCTTTAAAATTTTAACCTGTAGTATTCTATCTGCAAAGTAGAGGTACATCTAAAGATCTTATCTCCTATGGACCCATCCAATTCTGTCGTATTACTATAATTTGAGAATACCATAATTATAGGTTAAATTTTATTTGAAGACTTCATCAACCCTTTTAGAGAAAATGTGAAAAAATAGTACAAAAGTGAAATTGTCCTAGGAACAGGAGGATAAATTAAGAAAAAGGATTCTCCTGATCGTGCAACTAAGAGTTGCTGATGGCTCGGCCACTGTCAGAATAAATAACAACTAATAATTGGTTTTTAATTATTCCAGAATTGGCCAAATACCCATTCTTGATTAATCGAAAAGCTAACCACGTTATTTTTATAAAGTTTATTGTTTTTTTTTTTGGAATTTTCAGCAATCCATCCTCACTCCTTTCAAAAAAGTCGAAACCTTATTGATGAAGTATTGTTTTTTTATTTTATTTTTAAATTTTGTACCCGGGCCAGACGAGGACGGCGCTACACACCCGCCCTAAAGAGGCTCCACCCAGACGACGGCTCCAGTCGTTAGACCTAGCGACCTTCCAACACTCCAAGGAGCTCACATCCCCCTCCACGCTCCAGGAGGAGGCCGATGCTCTAATGAAGCAAGAAAATGATTATTCTTTGAATGTGAAAGCTTGTAAAAAATAGGAGCTTCCCCTCTATTATTAGTTTGTTTATTTTTGCTTTGTCGTCTGTTTTGCACAAGTTGAATCTGGTTAGAAAATGTATGAAAATTAGATGATTCTTTTGTTGCCTTAAATACGAGGTAATTAACTCGTTTCTATATATATCTAAAAATGTGTAAAGTTTAATAAATTAATTTTATAAATCTGAGAGTTGTCTTCAAAAACGATCCAACATCTAAGCACCGCATAGTATTGTCTTTTGTCGATCTATTATCCAGTAACATATTCTGAAAATTTCTACCTATTTTTAAAAAGGACAGTGGGACACTGAAACGTTAAAAGGGCAATAAATCTTTTTAAAAAATTGATAGTGTCTTGAACTAGAATTAACAATTATTTGATACACCGCTTTATTCGAGGATCTTTTAAAACTCCGCATAAGTTACACTTCTCTCTATCATAATTTTAAAATATCTATATACAAATAGGTTCAAATTGAGTGCGGATCTATTAAGGACGATAAATTGATCGAATTCGCAACGTGCTGTTTCTGAAACCAGCGATAGATCTTTTATCTGAGGTCCCGACTTGATCATTTCCTTTATCCTTCTTAACATGCGTTCTCTTTGCCATCTAGAAGATCCTGCAGCCGTGCCACCATTCTGATCAAATCCTTGAGCCTTCGTAATGCGCGGTCTCTAAAATCAACGATCATATCTTTCAGCCGTGTTCTGTCTTGATCAATTTCTAAAGCTTTGACAAAGACCGTCCTTTAAAACCAGCGGCCATATGTTTCAGCCGTGGTCCCAGCTTTGATTTTCGAGGACCTACGTTGGAAAAGTTGAAATAAATGACAAAGCTGGGACCTACCCCTGCAAGATCTGGCCTCTGGTTTTAAAGGGCGGTTATTGTCTTATAGACTTTGCCAGCCCTTATATATTTGAGTGTTTGTATTCTGTGGCTCATAAAATCAGCGGCCCCGATTTTGCAAACGTGTGGCAGCCATGATAAATTCCTTGAGAATTCGCAACGCGAGGCCAGATCTTGCAGTCGTGTCACCGCACAGATCAATTCCTTCTAGAATCCGTAGGCGGCCTACAAAAAACTTCGATATTTAGCAACCTTGGCGTTCACCGATAATTTTCCTTGTTTCTTCTCGCGGAGCAGCTCTTAAAACTAGTGGTGGTTATCATATTGATATACATTTTATAGAGAGAAACTTCAATATCGCTTGGGATTAAATAATTTCTCCATTTCTTTATACTATAAAATCAGAATATGATTCCTATTGTGACTCTACACTATATGAGAAAGATTCATTCAATTATTTTTATCCACATTTTTGCTCGGTTATAATAGAGGCCGCTGATAATAGACTTCCGTCTAACCACTTATCCAATTTACGAACAGTTTTCTATAGAAGAATGAATTCTGAATTGGGTGCCAGAATTACCCTTATAGAATTCCACAAAGCAGATATCTCTAAACAATTTCAACTTTCGTATTTAGAAGGCTACAACTCCACACTTGAGAATATCACACAGTTTCGATTTTTTTTAGGTTACAAACTATATTCACAACTTTAACGGGGGATATTACTCATGGAGAAATGGGTTCCTCTCTATTCACATAGTACATTAAAACCATGTATTTGATTGATCAACTCGGGGGACTTTGAGCAGGGAAAATCAAGCACACTTAAAGGTAATAAAAATGAAATACAACCTTTCGCAATGAGTTTCTTATATATATATAGTGTAGAAACTATATAACAAAATTATAACAGTGATTCTAATTTTAAAAACTTAAGGAGCAAACTGATAATAATGATAACTTATATCAGTTAGATTTGATTAGATTAGCAAGCTAAATCTAAATTAATTATAACAATAAATAGTTATTTAATTTTATAGTCCAGTTTTGTATTAAGATTATCTTCACTATTATGATCATTTAAATACAAATTATAAAATTTGTAAAATGTTATTAATTTGTAGATAGAGAAAAAAAAATTCCTTTACTTCTATTACATCCTCAAGTTAATTATATATTTATAATTAATAACAATAAAAAAAATTAACAAAGTAACGTCTATTACATCGGCTTTTACACGTCATTCAGACATACTCTAATCCTATATATAGAATAATCGAAGAGATAATATATATAATAGTTAGAAAAAAGAGAGAAAGACAGAACCATGCACTTTTAATCAAACTAATAATAAGGAAAAAAAAAAGAGTTTTATAAAGAAGGTAGATAAGATTGTTAGTATATATATATATTTTTTTTTATGATTTTATATTTTATCCTTTTTTTTTTTTTTTAATTTCCAATTTATTTCAATTTAAAGTTTTTTGTGTATGTCTGGTCTACCATTAGGGTTTCAAAACATAATATCCAAACTTATAACAAATGTTAATTCATACTATAGATATATTACTAAATACAACTATTTATAATCATATTATAAAATAAAAAAACCTTTAAAAATCTTTTTAAAAAAAAAAAAAAAAGGATAAAATATAAAATCATAAAAAAAAAAATATATATATACTAACAATCTTATCTACCTTCTTTATAAAACTCTTTTTTTTTTTTCCTTATTATTAGTTTGATTAAAAGTGCATGGTTCTGTCTTTCTCTCTTTTTTCTAACTATTATATATATTATCTCTTCGATTATTCTATATATAGGATTAGAGTATGTCTGAATGACGTGTAAAAGCCGATGTAATAGACGTTACTTTGTTAATTTTTTTTATTGTTATTAATTATAAATATATAATTAACTTGAGGATGTAATAGAAGTAAAGGATTTTTTTTTTCTCTATCTACAAATTAATAACATTTTACAAATTTTATAATTTGTATTTAAATGATCATAATAGTGAAGATAATCTTAATACAAAACTGGACTATAAAATTAAATAACTATTTATTGTTATATATATATATATATATATATATTGTTACATCATGATTAATGGGCGTATTTCTTATATTATTTTTAATATATTTGAAATTTAAATTATATATTTATTTATTTTTATATAAAATATTCTATGATATTTATTTAAAACAGATTAGATTATCATCATTTGTATTTAGGTACACGTGTGACTTCACTGCTCTCTTTGATGTGAGAAAATAAATAAAGCATTCTGGAGGTTACTTAAAGTAGACTTATCTCATTATTCCCTTATATAAATTTGTAGGATGGTTGAAACACGCTCTGGTAAGATGCAAGACCCAGCACAGGAGAGAATCATGGCTGAAGAGTCTGCCAAGCCGCAACCTGGTGCAACAATTGGTAGAGATGCTAGTTCCGACCCAGTTGTCCTGAATCCCAACATCGACATCCCCAAGTATGATGGAACGGAAGACCCTCGCCCATGGATTGAATCTCTTGAAGAAATTGGCTTCCTGTACCATTGGGCAGACTACATTATCTCTCGTTATGCCGCCATGAACATGACGGGAAGCGCTAAAACCTGGTTGAATTTACACAAAACTAGTTTCACGAGCTGGGAAAATATTAAAATCTGCCTCATTCAGGATTTTTCTTTGGACGCGAATAAAGAAGAACTTAGAATGAAGCTCAACAGAATGCAACACTGGAATGAACCAGCAATCAGGTTCGCGGAAGACATTCTAGTGTTGTGCAACAAGGTTGACCCCGCAATGGAAGAAGAAACAAAAATTGAACATGTTATTGGAGGACTGAAAAAAGAGTACTCATTCGCGCTCTACCTGAACCCTCCTAAAACGACCGATGACCTTCTTGTCGTGTGCAAGAAAATGGATTCTTTTGAAAAGAAGTATCGGGAACGTGTGGAGAAATCAGAAACCTATATAACGGTCCACGCTATTCTAGACCCCAACAACAATCGAGGTACGTGCCGCCGACTGCCGCACGAAACTACCAGACCACTTCCAGGCCCCAAGCCCCTGTTTCCAATAATTACAAGAACGACTCCCCTCCTACTCCCAGACAGTATCGAAACAACTTTCCCCAGCCCTCTACCCCTAGACGTCCTTATAATCCTAACTTTGTGCCAAAACCAAACCTTCAGAGAAACACCTACAATAAAAGCCAAGAAGTGAGCAAAAATAGGACGGAAGATGGAAGACCAATCTGCTTTAAATGTAACAAGCCAGGGCACGTGGCCCGTTATTGTAGGGTCAAGTTTATAAGAATCTTAGAAGAGGATCCAGCAGATACCCAAGAGAAGGTCGAAGAGAAATGCCAAATGAATGAAATATCAGAGAAATCAGGACCTCGGCTTTATGCCGATGTATGTCATAACACACAGACAAATATTCCTACCCGGAATAGATATTCCGTGTTGGAAGATTTAAACTAAGCGTCGCGCCTGAATCTGTCAATCAAAGCAAGTCGACCATAAACGGAATCAAGAAGTTGGACCCTAAATACAAATTAAAAATTAACGTGGACAAGATAGGGACTTTTGAAGCTTTGGTTGATACAGGTGCTGACCTCTCAGTGGTCGACCTCAGAACGGCCCTCGATACAGGCCATGGTATAAGTAAACTCGCAAAAATTTGTGCAGGACCCGATGGAAAAAAATTGGACATGGTAGGAAGTATATTTTTAAATATGAAAATTGATGACGAAACATTATCACACAACTTTGTGATATTGAAAACGCATTTACGGACATTAATTCTTGGGAGAGATTTCCTTAAGAAAATGAACGCAAAAATAGATTGTAAGCAAGAAACTATCAAATACGATTTGACGAATAATCATGACGAAATCAATTTTAAATGTTGAAAATAAAGAGTGCCAAGGATTCCATTGTACCGGAATGTTCCATGAAATTGATCAAGGCATTGCTAGAAACAGAGGATGGAGAATATATTATCGAGGAGAGCAGCAAAATGTTTCAAACAAATGGACTTCGTCTAGCAAGAAGCTTGATCAATGTTATAAATAGGGAAACACACATCTGGATAACTAATCCGTATCCTCGACCGTTTAAAAATAATGAAAAACCAAACATTGGCTTTTGGAAGTAGTCCAGCGAAAATAAATGTGAGTCGAGAAAGAGAGGTAGAAGAGAACAAAGAACCTAGATTCCAAATAAACGAAAATCTTTCACCAAAGGAACAGAAGGAGTTAAAACAAGTTTTAGAAAGGTATGGAGATCTTTTTTCGTCGAGATTAGGGATAACCAATTTGGCAAAACATCGGATAGACACAGAAGACGCGAAGCCAATTAAACACAAGCCTTACCGGGTAAGTGCTAAAGAACGAGATATTATAAAAGAGAAAATTGACGAGATGCTTACAGAAGGCATAATTAGGCCATCTTCTAGCCCCTGGTCTTTTCCAGTAATATTGGTCAAAAAGCGAGATGGTAAATACAGATTTTGTGTGGACTACAGAAAACTGAATAATGTGACAGTAAAAGATGTCTATCCGATCCCTAGAATAGACGAAGTTATGGTACTCTCCAAGGATCTACACACTTCTCAGCAATAGACCTCAGATCTGGATATTGGCAAGTTGAAGTCGAAGAAAGAGACAAAGAGAAAACAGCTTTCACTACAGCACATGGATTATATGAATTCAACGTGATGCCTTTTGGACTTTGTAACGCGCCTGCTACCTTTGAGAGAAATATAGAGAATATGCTTGGAAATCTGAGATGGCAAATTTGTTTGTGTTATCTGGATGATGTTATCATATATAGCCCGGATTTTCCAATGCACCTCAAAAGACTTGAAGCTGTTTTTAGATGTTTTCGTGAATCTAATTTAAGGTTAAACGACAAAAAATGCCGATTTGCTTTTGAAGAATTGGAGATTCTCGGCTATATAACGAGCAAACATGGTATAAAACCCGCGGAACATAACATCAAAGCTGTCAGAAATTTCCCTCGGCCCAAAAAGGTCAAAGAAGTACAATTCTTTTTTGGAATGTGTTCATATTATAGAAAATTTATCAAATACTTCTCAAAAATTGCTGACCCTTTGACCAACCTTATAAAAAAAAGTGTATCATTTACCTGGACAGAAAGACAAGAGGAAGCGTTTCAAACCCTAAAAACAGCACTATTAAGTCCACCAATTTTAGGTCACTTCAATCCAAATGCACCTACTTATGTTCATACTGATGCGTCCAACATCGGCATAGGTGCAACACTTGTCCAAGACATCGGTGGTGAAGAGAAGGTGATCTCATATTTGAGTCGTACCCTAAGTAAAGCGGAGCAAAATTATTCAACCACTGAAAAAGAATGTCTGGCCGTTGTCTGGTCAATGTCAAAATTACGACCCTACCTTTATGGAAGACACTTTAAAATAGTAACAGACCACCACGCCTTATGCTGGCTCAAAAACCTGAAGGATCCAACAGGTCGATTGGCAAGATGGGCATTGAAAATTCAAGAATATGACTTCGATATAATACATAAATCAGGAAAGAAGCATCTGGACGCCGATGGCTTATCTAGGGGACCCTTACCAGAAACTGATTTGGGATGAGGATTTTGAAAGGCTATTTTTAAATCAAATAACAGACGAAGAGGATAAGTTTATCGAAAGTGTTAAGAAAACCTTAATGGAAGCAGGCGATCAATTGCGCAAAACTTTAAAGTAGAAGATGGATGCCTCTTTAAGAAAAACCCGAACCCTGAAGTCAGGGCGTGGTTGCTTGTGGTTCCAGAGAAGAAAAAGAGAGAAATTATGAAAGAATATCACAATCATATGTCGAATGGCCATCTGGGCGTCGCCAGAACCATGTACCGAATAAAGAGTAAATACTTTTGGCCATCCATGCTAAAGGATGTCTCAGAGTTCGTTAAAACCTGTCACCTTTGCCAAAGTAGAAAAGGCTCAAACCAATTACCTTCTGGACTACTACAGCCCATTCCCCCAGCCAACTTTCCTTTCGAAAGAATTGGAATTGACTTTGTTGGTCCATTGCCATCTACGAAAAACAGGAAAAAATGGATAATCGTGCTGACGGACTACTACACTAGATATGCAGAAACAAAAGCAGTCTCGGAAGCAACAGTGAAAGAAGTTTCAAAATTTCTAGTAGAGGATATTTTTCTCCGGCACGGAGCCCCACAATATCTTATTAGTGACAGAGGCTCTCAATTTACCAGTAATTTAATGAAAGAGGTGATGAAAACGTGCAAGATTAAACATTGCTTCACAACGAGCTATCATCCCCAGACTAATGGATTGACAGAGCGGTTAAATAGAACATTGATCAATATGCTCAGTATGTATGTGAACACTGATCAGAAGAATTGGGACGAAATACTCCCATTCATCACTCACGCTTACAATACTACAATTCAGGAAACCACAGGGTATTCTCCCTTTTTCCTGATGTTTGGAAGGGAACCCACGTCTCTTTTGGACGACAGAAATATCTCGGTGGACATTGACAAGGATGATTATGATGAATACATAAAACATCACTTAGACAAAATAAACAGAACAAGAAAATTAGTTATTAACAACACAATAAAGACTCAAGAAAGAATGAAAAAGACCGATTAAATGTTTTTATTCAAATACTATTCGTAACAATTATGAATTGGCGTCGTGGATGTCACTCTTGTGAAACGTCCCGCTCCAAACTTTGTGTTTTTTTTAAATAAAAAATAATAAAAATGTAAATTCCACAACGATATTTGAAAATTCTATTATTTTGATTTTCAAATACTATTCGTTACAATTATAAATTGGCGCCGTTGATGTCACTCTTTTGAAACGTCCCGCTCCAAACTTTGTTTCTGAGAAGCGATATTTTTATAGAGAGATGATCTGGCTTTGTGTCTTCTGCTCGAATGAATGTTTTTCTGTTAAAATTTGTTCCTGCATATTAAAAATGAACTGGCTTTACCCGTGGTCTCTGGTTTTTGGATTTTTCCCCATATAATTTTGTATGTGATAATCAAACCTGATACAGCAATATCATCATAATCATTTTCTGACTAAAAACAACTATTTTTGCCCAGAACCTGTCAATTTCAATTTTTCTTGGCTAAAAAATCTGATAAATATCTCTTCCAGATTTTTCTCTATGTCCTGTTAAAACACGTTTTACATGTCTATTAGGTCAGCTGATATTACCTCCCATCTTCACCGCTAGAGGCGCTGCTTGCGAGTGAAAGGGCAAATTTGCAACGAAATATGCAAATAACCTCGAAGAATATTCGGGATAGAGACCTGAAATTTTCGCTAAAAGTTTTTCCAGATTTTACTATATATACAGTTGAAATTCCAGTCAGATTAGGTACGTATTGTGGACGTGTATAGCCGACATAGGAACAAACACACATACATACATACATACACTGACTTTTATATATATAGGGATATTATACATAATAAAAGAAACTCATTGCGAAAGGTTATATTTCATTTTTATTATTTCAAGCGCAATTTTTCGTTTACTTCAACTTATAGGTAAGCTGTGTTGACAAATAATCTGAAGGCAAGAGTAGTGACATCACATTATCTCTCGACAGAGAGGTTCTTGTCCAGTAAAATTTCCATATATTTTTCATTTTGAAATTCACCTGATGAAATTTTATTTTATAATATGCTTCAGAATTTTCTCTAAACATCCCCCAAACTTAGCGCTCTTGTACTGAGAACAGCTCCTAGTTTATCAGCTTATACAGAAACCAAAGTTGATGGAGAACCACTCAGGGGAGTGTAGTGTATTTCAATAGAATTAACATTGCGAGTATTTTACTGAATTAAAAAGAGTTAGGTATTGTGAACTGTTATATATTTATAATTCACTCTGTTCGAGTTGGAATATACAGCAGAAGATCTCTTATGTGCCTTCTTCTATAAGCGTCAATCCTCCTTAAAGCAAATATTTTATATTCTTAATCCAAACTTAGTATGCAATCAATTAATTTAATCAGAGAAATTTCTTTAATATCTAATGCGTCTAATTATGGATGACAAGCTATCCGAGATGCCATGATTCCAGAGAAAGTTGGGAAAGATGGGTGAAGTCCATCTGCGGGGAATGGCCCATGTGTAAGGAGAACAGGCGATAAAAACGGCATTCGAGTGAGGGGGACAAGTTTGGACACATCGATAGTGACAGAAGGCGCAGCGAGTTGCCTCCGGGCGCTTGGATTATCCCGAAAGACGGTGCCAGGAGAGCCTGAGCAGCCTACACGGCGATGTAACCAGGCTTAACGTGTACAGTATATAGCGAGACGTTTCACAAGAGAGACATTTATGGCGCCAAGAATCCTTCTGACGGGGAAGTTGAAGGTTAGTCTCGTTTATTGTACTCCTTCTGTTCAGTGCGACGTATAATAAAGCTCGAACCCAGGAGTGGCGAACGTGCGGCCTTAAGGCCGCATGTGGCCTTTTCTTGCCCAAGTTGTGGCCTTTTCTTAAATTCAAAACTATAATTTTTGTTTCGCAGTTTTCAATTACTTTCATTATTTTATTGAAAATATCTAATATGAATGTCATATATTATATAAATTATATAAAATTTATATATATATATAAATATGCGGCCTTCTCAGAAATGGTAAAATGAAAATTGGCCTTCTAATATAAAAAGGTTCACCACCCCTGCTCTAACCTTTGCTTCATCCCTTACAAACTCATATGTGCTATCTTTGTGCCATCCTGATCAGACAAAGAAAACGAACAGCATCTAGATACGCAATAACATTATTTTAAATAATCGTTGACTCATAGTCCATGTGATTTAGTCAATATATTTGAGAAAGTACTTATAAAATATATTGCAGTATTTTATCCACTCTATGCTAACTTTCGGCCTCTTACATGAGCGTCCCTATTGTCTAAAACGAGGTATAGGTTCCAAGATTGGTTTCTGATTGAAAGTTTTATTCTATTCAATAGGATATTTTATACTCACAAACTCTATCGTATAGTCATCTCTTTCAAATTATCCTCTGCAATTAGAGAGAGGGCGAGAAGACAAGAAAGATTCTCAGTAATCTCTATCAAATTCTACAATGATCACCTAAATAATTCCTAAATTTTACTATAAAATTTAAAAAGATACCAAGCCAGTATACAGAAAATAAGCTATCTTGTTAAATATCTTTGAAAATTTTAACATAACTTTAATACAATAAAACGACACAAAATGCAAGAGTGCAGAATTACCAACCGAACAAATTACAAGTGCCTTCGAATCAAAAAGGTATAATTCGAATCTTTTTTCTCAGATAAACTCAAGGAACTTACATTGGCAATCTTTTTTCATATTGATTTAGTAGAAATTTATTATCCTCCCTCAATTACCTTGAGAAAATGCTGAAAGATTACGGTGAATAAATTTGATTGGAATAGGTTTCACTAAGTACATTTTGGCCAGCCTTATAAACGAATCTCATCTTAATTTCCTTATATAAGAAATATATCACTACATATATATAATATATATATATTATTTTTTTCATAAAAATTATTTTATTTTAAAATTATAATTTCTAGAACAAATTACTCTGTTTAAATCGACCGCCAGCTTCGTTGGCCGGCTCAAATCTTTCTGTAGATATGTAAATATTTTTATTTATTATTACGCCTTAATTCAAGCAGTACTTTTCTCAAATTATGTATTCTATATTCCATAAGCTCAATTAAAGCAAATAATGATCTAAACTATTTTTTTTTTGCCACGACTACAATATAACAAACAGTATTATTGTAGTATTGTATCTACAATATTTGCAAGCTGTGGGTCACAACTTCCATAGGGAAGGAGCTATGTAGCAAAGTATTTATCCTTTTGATACACTATATACTTCCCCTATTGCTTCTTATGTATTTTATAAATTTTAGTTTTGAGCTGGCCTTAAATAAATTGCCGTGTCATTCTGACGATTGTCTTTCCTAATTTTCGGCGTTAAAATTTAATACTAGATAAATATTATGTAAATTATAAACATTTATGTATATTATATACCATAAAGTTATGGGGGGGGGTCGGTATTCTTGTATCAAAACATCCTTTAAATATGCGTAAAAAAGGATCATTTTTTTGGTAATGGGTTATATTGATAAAATATTTATTTATTGATCAAAGTGAAAAGGATATATGTGTAAAAAAAAAATAATAATAAAAAAATAAACTATTATATTATTGATTTGAATTATTTTTTAAAGTTTTATATTATACGAATTTGTTATTTTTGTTTTCGAAGACGTGATTTATTGAGTATTTTGAAAATTTATTGAATAATAAAACTTTCTAAATTCCCCTAGTATGTGATAAAATATAATATAAAATAATAGACTCAATTCATCAACAGATAGTGTAATTTAAACAAATAAATTTAGGTATTGAATCTCTTCTAACGTTTCACATCAACAAAGAATAATAAGAAAAAAAAGGGCATCTCCTTATCGTGCGAAGATGCCATTTTCTTTCATAACTCATGCACCTTATCCCAGTAAAATGTCATATTTATACTATTATATTCCACAAAGAATTATAAATTTACCAGCATCGAAGCGTGGATTAAAATTCTCTATTTACATTTTACAAAAAAAAAAGTGTTGTACAAGGAAAAACGACTATGTATTGGTATAGTTAAAGCTGTGCCAATTAGTTATCTGGCTTGTCAACTTATTAGTTTTTTCCCTTAACAAAAAGCAATATATATTAGAAATACAAATTCTATCTTCACAAAACAATAGAATTTCTTATAAAACAATTATCCTCTACAGTCTCGTCTTCATCGTTAAGTGTATTGAAGATATTCTAGCTTGCTACCTTTTTTATAGCATGTCGTGTCGATCCGGGCCTCAAAAGAAGTTTAAGGCAACAAGACTACTCTTTTCCTAAGGCTGGACTGACTGACTTTATTCATCCGTCCTATTTTATAACAAATACGTAAAATTAAAACTATGTAAATTAAAGAAGAACAAAAAGCAAATATGCAAAGACAACCCTCCTCCCCTCCTAGTAATATTCCAGCCGGTCTACGCTCGGGGACGCGGATGGAGGCAAAAACAAAAAATATAAAATCTAAGCCATGGTTCGACAAAGACTGTTATTTGGCTAAAAAGAAAATTAAACAAAATCTTAAATTATACGTAAAAACATAATATCTCGGCCGATAAAATTGCATACTTGTCGAGTAAGAAGAAATATTCAGCTATCTTAAAGCTCAAAAAAAGGGAATATACTGACAAAATTCAAGTTATCCTCAGTAATGTAAAAGATCCTTCCCAATTTTGGAAGACTATTAATTCACTTAAATATAGGAATAACCTACAAGGTGAAATTTCTATTGCAGACTGGCAGGTCTTCTATCGGGAGTTACTTGGTTCAAATTTAACAAAAGTTGTACAGTTACCACTTGAGATATTGGACATTGACCCCGAATTAGATTGTGAAATATCTCTAACTGAGGTCACCACGGAAATTTCCAAATTGGGTAAAAATAAGGCTACAGGACTTGATGAAATTCCTAACGAAGCGATTAAATATTTATTAGAAGAACATACAATTTATCTCAGGAACTTATTTAATAAAATC
Source organism: Cordylochernes scorpioides (assembly GCA_030710605.1). Classification (NCBI taxonomy): domain Eukaryota; kingdom Metazoa; phylum Arthropoda; class Arachnida; order Pseudoscorpiones; family Chernetidae; genus Cordylochernes; species Cordylochernes scorpioides. Next base: position 52,067,104 of record CP092872.1, on the reverse strand, counting down.
TTAGGGACATCCCAAGTTCCACAGAAATGGACAAAAACGATAATCCACCCAATATTTAAAAATGGAGATCCGGACAACCCGTCAAATTACAGAGGAATATCCCTGATTTCTAACCTATCGAAATTATTTACATCTATCTTGAAGACAAGATTGAATGATTGGATGGAGAGAAAGTCAATTTTGGCAGAAAATCAGGCTGGTTTTAGAAAAGGCTACTCTTGTCAGGACCACATTTTCACGCTCGTATCATTAATTCAAATGACCCTTAGCCGTAGAAGGGGAAAGTTATATGCCTTCTTCATTGAGCTAAGGAAGGCCTTTGATACTGTGCCGCACCATATACTTTGGAAAAAATTAGCATTAAATGGTCTGAGCTGTCGATTTATTAAACTAATTAAGAACTATTATACCCAAATGACGGCAACAGTCAGATGGCGGGGTTCCTTCACGGAGGCTATCAAAATACAAGCGGGAGTATTGCAGGGGGAGCCGTTGTCACCTTATTTATTCATTCTCTTCCTAAACGATCTGGTACCCCTGTTCGATGAATCAGAATTGCCAGGCATAAATCTTGAGAATTATGGAACTATACACCTTTTACTGTATGCAGACGACATAGTGATCTTAGGAGAATCGAAAATAAATTTGCAATTGAAGATTAACTTACTTAAAAAGTACTTAGAAGAGAACTGCCAAACGTTAAACCAAAAAAAAAATCTAAAATAATGGTGTTTAGAAACGGTGGAAGAACAGCTCGTTCCGAGACATGGTTTTGGGGGTCAGCAATCCCTGACAATAGTAGCTAAGTATACATATCTGGGTTACCCTCTTACTACAAAAATCTCGACCCAATATGCTTCCCAATACTTTAGAAACAAAGCACTGAATGCAATTAATGCACTTTGGAGAATCCTTACAAAGGCGCGAATAAAGTCCTTTACCTCAGTGATGAAACTTCTTGACACTATTGTTCTTCCTACGTTACTATATGCGGCACCAATGTGGGCAATTAACCAGCTGAAGACAGTCAATAATACCCAAGATGCATTTCTTCGTCGTCTCTTGGACTTACCAAACTTCACACCGGGATATATCCTCAGAAGAGAATGTGGAAGAATATCAACTGAACTTAATGCTGTAAAACTCACATTAAAGTTTTGGGTCAGGATTTTAAAAATGGAGACGAGCAGATTGCCACATGCTTGCTTAAACTATCTCTGGAAAGCCACCGCGAAAAAAGGAAATAGAAAACAGTTTTACTCAAAATTTAATAAAAATTCTAGACTCTAAGGGATATTCCTTTCTTGAGGGCTGCGAGGACTACTTAGCCATACAGAAAGAATTGCCAGGCATAATTAGAACCACCACAGACCAACTAATACAAAACGATCAGATGAAAATCACTGATTCAACCCACTTTGCTCACTACAAATTTTTTGAGTGAATCATTCATGACAGAGGAGTACCTACGATTAAATATCTCGCTTCCCAACAAAAGACTAGTTGCACAACATAGAGTTTTATGGCAATTTTTCAGGGAAGAAAGAAAATGGCCGGAACTGTTTACTTTGTAAGGATCTCATGGATGATAATTTGGTTCACTATTTCTTCCAATGCCCTCTCTTAACAGAAAAAACGTACTGAAATTTTCCCAAGCCCTAACTCTGGTCAATTTAGATACCATCGCATATGTCAACTTCTCTCTTCAGCTCTGAATGATGAATTACTGATTGTTAGATACTTTAAGTTCTGCACAGAAGCTGGGCGCATGAGAAATAATGCAGGACAAAGGATACTGGAGGATGAACTATCTGTAAATACGTAACTGAATGTGAGACAAACCTTATTTTGTTGTAAATGTTTCCTCTTCTCTCTCCTCTTGTTGACGTGTAAATACGGCGAATCCTGTATGGGGCGGAATGCCCTAAATAAAGGCTTTTGTTGTTTGTTGTTGTTGTATATTCCAGCCGGTCGGGTGGTCTTCTGACTCGCTGCGGTCTAGGACTGTGGGCAGGCGCTGGGACAGCAGCAGCAGGTCTTGGTTTCCAAGTCTAGTGGTCTACTGACTCGCTACGGTCTCGGACTGTGGGCAGGCACTGGGACAGCAGCAGGTCCTACCTCCAAATCTGGAGTATTCTCCCGGTTTGAGGAATCCGCTCCTTGACACTCCCCGTCAACTTCTGAGACCTACTCTTCAAACTTAATCTCTTTCACTCCAACTGTAAGCCTTTCTCCAAGAGGTGTTAGGAAGGATCAAATTTCTTTCCTCCACTTCTTTTTTTCCCCCGCAGGCCTCAGTTTTGTTGATATGCCTTTTAAATGCGAGGCCCTCGCAACCTATAAGGTAGTGGCGGCATCTCAAGCTTTGGGCCCTTCAGCATAATTTCGCAAGAAGACCTCACTACCCGCAGAGAATTGTTCCTGTCTTCTCACGGCCTCCTGAAACACCTCTCCCGGCTTTCCCATTTTTGGAATTAAAGTCGAATATCTGGACTTTAAACTTTTCTTCATAAGAAGTTCAGCGGGAGATTCCTTCACCACGGTTTGAGAAAAAGCTCTATGAGGAACAGAAATCTCTGTAGATTTGCCTCCAACTTTTCCAGTATTTTCCTACTAGGTGAATTCATTAAATTCTATCGAAGTGAACTGCCTTCCATTATCGGTTACTATGAACTCTGGCAATCCAAACCTGGCAAACACTTCCCTGAGCCTTTTGACGATGGTCTTACTGGAAATGTCTTCTATAATAAAAATCTCCAGACATTTTGTATAGGCATCCACCAACACCATGAACATTTTCCCCAAAAAAGGGCCTGCCAAGTCCACATTGCAATCGATGCCACGGCTTCTCTGGCCAAGTCCATTCAGAAATGGTGGAAAGCGGCATACTAGCCGATTCCTGGTATACTTGGCATTCGCGAGCTAAATCTTCAATGTTTCTGTCCAAATCTGACCACCAGAAGTATCGCCTCGCGATCATTTTCATCTTTACTATTCCCAAATGTATTTCATGCAAATCTTGTAGTATCAAGTTTCTCAACTTTTGGGGAATAATTATACGCCTCTCTCCACTGTATACAGCCAAACTCTGCACAGAGATCGTCTCGTATTTTAAAATATGGGAATAACGGATCATCTTTGAATATTCTTGGTTTCTGCCATTGGTTCTCACGGATATTTCTCAATACTACCGACAGTAACCTATCCCAACGTGTTTCATACGCCACGTCCTTAAAGGAGAAAGACACTTCATTCAATTTCCGGAGCAAAAGAACCTGGTCCTCAGAAAGATTCGTCATATTTTGCTCCCAAAGGCAAACGTGGCAAGGCGCCAACATTTCCATTTTCACTGGTTCTACGCGCGAAACTCAACTGTATATTTAAAAGTAGCAAGTTTCAACGACCATCTCTTTATTCTAGATGCCGCACATACTGGAATTGGTTTCTGCGGTGACAGAATGTGCATTAATGGTCGATTGTCCGTAATCAGCACAAATTATCTTCCCAAAAGATACTGCCTGAATTTTTCGCACCCATAAATGATGCTCAACGCTTCCTTTTCTAATTGAGAATAGTGCTTTTCAGCCTCAGTAATGTCCTCGACGCGAAAGCTATTGGCCTTTCCACTTTCTTATCATTTCTATGACTTAATATCACGCCTAGTCCGTAACTCGAGGCGTCACAGGAAAGAACCAGTTCCTTAGTTTCGTCATATTGGGCTAGGACAGACTCTGTTGTTAGCAAGGACTTGCATCTCTTGAATATTACTCGATGTTCTTTTGTCCACTGCCATCTTGAATTTTTCTTAAACAACAGGTAAAATGGTGCTAGGATGTCCGCTATATTCTTTATAAATCGTGAATAATACATTAGTAGGCCGATAAATGATCTTAACTGAGTGATAATTTTAGGTTCTGGAGCTTCACGCATAGCTTGTATTTTATCAACCAAAGGATGCAGTCCCTCTTTGTCAATTTTATACCCTAAGTATTCAACAGCATTCACTATAAATTTGCACTTATTTTTGTTCAATGTAAAGCCCCTCTCTTGAAGTCTTGAACACTAGGGCTGAGTTATTTTTATGATCCTCTGGATCTTTTCCTGCTACTAGAATGTCATCAATGTAGCATGCAACTTCTGGCATATCGGCGAATATATTGTCCATTATTCTCTGGAGCCTATTCGGAGCCACAGTTACTCCATACGGTAGTCTTTTGAAAGCGAACAATCCTTTTGTAGTGTTAATATTCACCGCTGTTTGGGCCTTCTTTGACAACATTACCTGCAGCTAACGGCCTTGACAGGTCTAACGTCGAGAACACCGTACTTCCCGATAGTTTTGAGAAGATGTCATCGATTGTAGGTAGAGGATATCTATCCAATTCGATTACTTTATTTGCAGTGCATCAGAAATCTCTGCAGATTCTAATCTTTCCGTTCTTTTGAGAACGGGTACTATAGGTGCAGCCCAATTTGCATGCACTATCGGCTCTAAGATTCCTCCATTCACTAGAAAATCTATTTCAGCCTCTACTTGCTTTTTTAGCGAAAAAGGTAGGCTTCTTGCTTTGCAAAGTACTGGCGCCAAATTCTCCTTGAGGTTCTTTATCATTTGATGATGACTTCCCCGTCCTACACACTCTACTTAGATGACCGACCTTCTTACACTTAAAATAGGTCTTGGTCCTATGTGGGTGGACAAGCAGGTGCTAAGTGCGAGCTCTCGCCACACCGGAAGCACAACAATTTCATTTTTGGGGCAGATTTATTCTGCCCCCTATTTCTATCGAAGCTTTCACTCTTTCTGCTTTGTTTTGGAATGGCAGTCATCTTTGCCACAAGATCATTCTTTATTTCCTTGGCATTTTTCTCGACCATTTCAAATGCCACAGCTACCGAAAATACCTTTTCCAAGGTAACATCATCGTTTTCCGGTAGCAATCTTTTCTGCAGGGTTTCCGACTTGATTCCTGCAACGAATCGGTCCCGCAACATCACCTCCAGCATCTCTCCAAAATTGCAGTTCATGGCAAGATGCCTTAGTTCTCCGAGGTATTATGCGCTAGTTTCATTTTCCCCTTGCATCCGTTTCAAGAATTTGAATCTCTGCGGAATTTCTTTTTGTTTAGGTGCCAAGTGCATTTTGATTTTATCTATGATAATGTCGTACTCTTGATATTTTAATTTCACAGTAAAGAGCAGATCATTTCCCAATCTAAGCATTTCAGAGTCCACCAGCACAAGGATAATTTGTACTTCTTTTTCTTTTCAAGTTCGTTTGCTTCAAAATCCACTTCAAACTTTTCAACAAATATTTCAAAGGAATCCTCTATTGGGGCACGAATGGTCTAAATGGTACTATCAATCCTTTGGATTCCATTTTTTACTAGAAGCCTGTTGAACATGCACGAGTTTGTAGATCATTCGCTTCCTTAGGATATTCCGAAGTCGCTACCGTAGATGCAGACTCTTCTGTAGTCTTGTATTCCGCGAAGTCGCTCCCGTGGACGCAGACTCGTTTGTAGCCTTGTAAATTCAGAAGTCGTTCTCGTAGTCGCAGACTCCTTGACACGATCCCGTCCTCGTCGTCAAATCCTGGCCACGAAAGAAGTTTAAAGCAACAAGACTACTCTTTTCCTAAGGATGGACTGACTAACTTTATTTATCCGTCCTATTTATAGCACAAATACGTTCAATTAAAACTATGTAAATTGAAGAAGAACAAAGAGAAAATATGCAGAGACACAACATAGCAAAAACAAACTTATCAAAAATATGGTTTGATCCTAATCTATTTTATAACGGTTGCTTACAATAATATACTTTTTATAAGTATGTGTCTTCAAGTTTATTAGGCAGCTCTCTATCAACGCAGTAAATGCCATCAGATTTTATAAGTTGAGGCTATTGATCGTTTCATAAAATAAATCGTGTTTTAAAATTTGTTACTTAAAAAGGAAATGTCTTAGGGTTTCAAACCTGATGAGCCAAGCCCTGGAAATATTTTTTCAACGAAAAAAGAGCAATAGGAAGTTGGCCCATTTCTCTAAAGAAGTCACACTGGTGAATCTACAACTTATTATGTGAATTGTGGTCAGGTGGTATAAACTGGTGGCCGCTTGGGATATATTTCTGAGGAAGTCACACTGGTGGAGAAACAGCTTACAACATGAATGGTGGTCAGGTTGTATAAACTGGTGGCCGCTAGGAATACGAGGAATATATCTGAGGAAGTCACACTGGTGGAGCAACAGCTTACAAATAGAATGGTGGTCAGGTTGTATAAACTGGTGGCCGCTAGGAATATATATCTGAGGAAGTCACACTGGTGGAACACCAACTTACAAGTAGAATGGTGGTCAGGTTGTATAAACTGGTGGCCGCTAGGAATATATATCTGAGGAAGTCACACTGGTGGAGCAACAGCTTACAACAAGAATGGTGGTCAGGTTGTATAAACTGGTGGCCGCTTGGAATATATATCTAAGGAAGTCACACTGGTGGAACACCAACTTACAAGTAGAATGGTGGTCAGGTTGTATAAACTGTTGGCTGTTAGCATAAAGACCTTGAAAGTTTCACCACTCATGAGTCAAGCCTTCCAAATTCCCCTCCCCCCCCCATATAATATTTAATTCCCTCCTTATATAATTTCATTATTTATTCAAAAATCAATGGATTTAAATAGTTATATCCTCAACATACAAAGACGCGGTATTTATTTTTACTTATATATACTTCTACATTTACCTCCTGGATATCCTGAATTATAAAAAGACCTTGTGTCTCTAAAAGACACAAAGTGTTTGCTATAGATGAAATATGCACATATATAGTGTAATTAGGTTGAGAAGACCTGCAATATCTTTCCCTATTTTTGATCAGTTTTGTCGGAACTCAATGCACCTGATCGTGCAAATAAACGGTGCTGATTTTTAGCAACACCTCTCGGAATAAATATTAATTACACTTTGATTTATAAAAAATAAAGAAAGCATATCCTGACCAGGAGAACATGTGCTTTACAGAAGGCAGAGCGCCATCTGGTGGAACAGAAATCAATTGAATATTGATTTAGCCTTTACCTTGATATTTGGCAACCCAATTTCTTGATAAATCAAGAAAAGCCTTTAAATTTTCATTCGCGAAAATATATAATGGAGAAAAACTATTTATTTATAAAATCAAGCGAAAAGGGTTCAAAGTCAAGTATATGCTGAGCATTTTTATTAAACAGTAAAGAAAATAGAAAATCAGGTGAAAAACATACAAGGTTATAATTTAATTAAAAGGTGTTATATATTACAGTTACTTATATAATCAATAATTTCTGGGCGCGGAGAAATTCGATTGGCCGACATTTTACTTCTACTTGATACTTTTAAAATTTTCAAACTCTTTTATAAGTCTTTAATTTGAAAATGATAGTAAAAATACGTATTTTTATTAATTCGAATGATATTTTTCTTTGTTGTTATTGAACAAAAAATGATTATTTCGCTGCTATAGGATAAGTAAATTTTTGAGAACGTAGAGAATCTGTATGTTTAACAGTTGGGGTGAAGCATTACCTATTGATCTTACTCACCTTGTGACAGCCTCCTCGCCTGAACTACAGTAGGTTCTAATACTTTTTATTTGGCCTAATTTAGAGGTTTAAAGAAAAATCTTTTTCATTCCAATGTCAAACTTAACAGGTGAGGATCCAGTTTTTGATAACGTTTTAAATCCCTTCATAAATGAAGCCTGCGTTATTTTTTTCATCATATTATACGCCTTGGTAGGTTTAATGTAAGAACCAACGTTTTTATTTGGTTCCCCCTTGTTTCCTAGCGCCATCAGACTGCCAATAAGGGATGCGCAATTTCACTTCAATTTTATCGCCGTTTCAAGTTCTCGGGAAGCGATCCTGCAGACCAACCATTTTCTTAGTTTAACTGTTGAAAGATTGTTTCAACATGGTTTACCTAAATGATGTACTTGTTACACGATTTTGTCACAATAATCTATCCTAGATTGTTTAAACATTGTTTACCCTAGTGATATAATTGTTTTCTAATTCTGTCACACGATGGTCTATCCTAGATTGTTTCAACATTGTTTACCCTAGTGATATAATTGTTTTCTAAATCTGTAACGATGGTCTCTCCTAGATTGTTTCAACATTGTTTACCCTAGTAATATAATTGTTTTCTAATTCTGTCACACGATGGTCTATCCTAGATTGTTTCAACATTGTTTACCCTAGTGATATAATTGTTTTCTAATTCTGTCACACGATGGTCTATCCTAGATTGTTTCAACATTGTTTACCCTAGTGATATAATTGTTTTCTAATTCTGTCACACGATGGTCTATTCTAGATTGGTTCAACATTGTTTACCTGAGTGATATAATTGTTTTCTAATTCTGTCACGATGGTCTATCCTATATTGTTTCAACATTGTTTACCTGAAAGGTTTAATTGTTTTCTAATTCTGTTACGATTGTCTATCCTAGATTGTTTCAACATTGTTTACCTTAGTGATATAATTGTTTTCTAATTCTGTCACGATGGTCTATCCTAGATTGTTTCAACATTGTTTACCCTAGTAATAAAATTGTTTTCTAATTCTGTCACACGATGGTCTATCCTAGATTGTTTCAACATTGTTTACCCTAGTGATATAATTGTTTTCTAATTCTGTCATACGATGGTCTATTCTAGATTGTTTCAACATTGTTTACCCTAGTGATATAATTGTTTTCTAATTCTGTCACGATGGTCTCTCCTAGATTGTTTCAACATTGTTTACCCTAGTAATATAATTGTTTTCTAATTCTGTCACATGATGGTCTATCCTAGATGGTTTCAACATTGTTTACCCTAGTGATATAATTGTTTTCTAATTCTGTCACACGATGGTCTATCCTAGATTGTTTCAACATTGTTTACCCTAGTAATATAATTGTTTTCTAATTCTGTCACACGATGGTCTATCCTAGATTGTTTCAACATTGTTTACCCTAGTGATATAATTGTTTTCTAATTCTGTCACACGATGGTCTATTCTAGATTGTTTCAACATTATTTACCTGAGTGATATAATTGTTTTCTAATTGTGTCACGATGGTCTATCCTAGATTGTTTCAACATTGTTTACCTGAAAGGTTTAATTGTTTTCTAATTCTGTTACGATTGTCTATCCTAGATTGTTTCAACATTGTTTACCTTAGTGATATAATTGTTTTCTAATTCTGTCACGATGGTCTATCCTAGATTGTTTCAACATTGTTTACCTTAGTGATATAATTGTTTTATAATTCTGTCACGATGGTCTATTCTAGATTGTTTCAACATTGTTTACCTTAGTGATATAATTGTTTTCTAATTCTGTCACGATGGTCTATTCTAGATTGTTTCAACATTGTTTACCTCAGTGATATAATTGTTTTCTAATTCTGTCACGATGGTATATCCTAGATTGTTTCAACATTGTTTACCCTAGTGATATAATTGTTTTCTAATTCTGTCACGATGGTCTATCCTAGATTGTTTCAACATTGTTTACCCTAGTGATATAATTGTTTTCTAATCCTGTCACACGATGGTCTATTCTAGATTGTTTCAACATTATTTACCTGAGTGATATAATTGTTTTCTAATTGTGTCACGATGGTCTATCCTAGATTGTTTCAACATTGTTTACCTGAAAGGTTTAATTGTTTTCTAATTCTGTTACGATTGTCTATCCTAGATTGTTTCAACATTGTTTACCTTAGTGATATAATTGTTTTCTAATTCTGTCACGATGGTCTATCCTAGATTGTTTCAACATTGTTTACCTTAGTGATATAATTGTTTTATAATTCTGTCACGATGGTCTATTCTAGATTGTTTCAACATTGTTTACCTTAGTGATATAATTGTTTTCTAATTCTGTCACGATGGTCTATTCTAGATTGTTTCAACATTGTTTACCTCAGTGATATTATTGTTTTCTAATTCGGTCACGATGGTATATCCTAGATTGTTTCAACATTGTTTACCCTAGTGATATTATTGTTTTCTAATTCTGTCACGATGGTCTATCCTAGATTGTTTCAACATTGTTTACCTTAGTGATATAATTGTTTTCTAATTCTGTCACGATGGTCTATTCTAGATTGTTTCAACATTATTTACTTAAGTGGTGTAATTGTTTTCTAATTCTGTCACGATGGTCTATTCTAGATTGTTTCAACATTGTTTACCTTAGTGATATAATTGTTTTCTAATTCTGTCACGATGGTCTATTCTAGATTGTTTCAACATTATTTACCTGAGTGGTGAAATTGTTTTCTAATTCTGTAACGATGGTCTATTCTAGATTGTTTCAACATTATTTACCTGAGCGGTGAAATTGTTTTCTAATTCTGTCACGATGGTCTATCCTAGATTGTTTCAACATTATTTACCTGAGTGATATAATTGTTTTCTAGTTCTGTCACGATGGTCTATCCTAGATTGTTTCAACATTGTTTACCTTAGTGATATAATTGTTTTCTAATTCTGTCACGATGGTCTATTCTAGATTGTTTCAACATTATTTACCTGAGTGGTGAAATTGTTTTCTAATTCTGTCACGATGGTCTATTCTAGATTGTTTCAACATTATTTACCTGAGTGGTGAAATTGTTTTCTAATTCTGTCACGATGGTCTATCCTAGATTGTTTCAAAATTATTTACCTGAGTGATATAATTGTTTTCTAATTCTGTTACGATGGTCCATTCTACATTGTTTCAACATTGTTTACCTTAGTGATATAATTGTTTTCTAATTCTTTCACGATGGTCTATTCTAGATTGTTTCAACATTATTTACCTGAGTGATATAATTGTTTTCTAATTCTGTTACGATGGTCCATTCTAGATTGTTTCAACATTGTTTACCTTAGTGATATAATTGTTTTCTAATTCTGTCGCGATGGTCTATCCTAGATTGTTTCAACAATTTTTACCTGAGTGATGTAATTGTAGCTCTAATTTTGTCACAATGGTCTCTCCTAGATTATTTCAACATTATTTGCCTTTGTTCTGTAATTGTAAATTTAATTTTGTCACAATTGTCTCTCCTAGATTTATTCAGAATTATTTACCTGAGTAATATAATTGTTTTCTAATTCTGTCACAATGGTCTCTCCTATGTTGATTCAACATTGTTTAGCTGAGTGATGTAATTATAACTCCAATTTTGTCACAATGATCTCTTCTAGATTGTTTCAACATTATTTACCTGAGCAATGTAATCGTTTTCCAATTTTGTCACAATGGTCTATCCTAGATTTTTTCAACATGGTTTACCTGAGTGCTATATTTGTAGCTCCAATTTGTCACAATGGTCTATCCGAGATTTTCTCAACATGTTTTACCTGAGTGATATATTTTTATATCCAATTTGTCACAATAGTCTATCCTAGATCGTTTCAACATTATTTACCTGAGTGGTGTAATTGTTTTCTAATTTTGTCACAATAGTCTATCCTAGATTGTTTCAACCTTATTTACCTGAGTGGTGAAATTGTTTTCTAATTTTGTCACAATAGTCTATCCTAGATTGTTTCAACATTATTTACCCGAGTGGTGAAATTGCTTTCTAATTTTGTCACAAAAGTCTATCCTAGATTGTTTCAACATTATTTACCTGAGTGGTGTAATTGTTTTATAAATTTGTCACAATGGTCTCTCCTAGATTATTTCAACATGGTTTGCCTGTATGATGTAATTGTCGCCCCCAATTTTGTCACAATGGTTACTCCCAGATTCAGCGTGGACTCCCTAAATTATGTAAATTCGTGGCTCTAAATTAGTTACTATGGTCATTTCCAGATTGTTTAAAAATGGTTTCCCTGAGTGATATAATCTTGTTACTTCAATTATGTTTTTAAAGTCTCTTCCATATTGTTTCCACATGAACTCTTTGAATCATGTAGAATCATCGCTCTGATTTCTCTAACATTCTATCTCCTCGACACTGTCAATGTGGCTTTTCGATTCATATAAAATTATCACTTCAATTTTGGTATCGTCTCTCTCCGCCCTCGAATTTACCTTCAATATGATCTGACTCAAAATAGTCGTTTGATTTCTTGTAACGCCATTTGCAAAATTCTTTAAGAGATCGTCTACCATATTTTCAGAACAAAAAGGCCGCGTTTTCGAATACAGTAATAATTATATAATTAGAATTTCAACATAACATTTTTTTGATTCAAAAGTTGATCGATAAATATATTTATATATAAAAAGGCGTACCAAAATATGTGAGAAAGAAAACAATTTGCCTTAAAATATTTCGATGGATTCTCCTTCTTTATCAATTTATTGCAAAATAAACTTAGTTCACCTGTAAAATAAGTTTATTGTCAATAAATTGAGCAATCCCTCGAAATATTTTGTGAAAAAAAAATTCCACATATCCAGAGTTACGCCTTTTTAAATATAAATATTAATCTATCTTGTTCTTTTGATAACTATCGCTAACTACCTTTTCTCTTTCGAATAATTGTTAATGATCTATCTCACATATTGCATACAATATTTTGCACTAAATTACTAATAGATAATCTATAAAAAACTGTAATTTTCTGAGAATCCGTTTTAACGATCATTCCGATATAGCAATATATATATATATATATGGAATATATATTCTGGAATAATTAAAAATCAACGAGAATAGTTGATATTTATTCCGATAGATGGCGCAAGCCATCAGCAACTCTCAGTTGCACGATAAGAAGATGCCTTTTTCTTCATTTATGCACCTTATCCCAGTACAATATCACATTTGTACTATTTTTTTTCACAATATATATATGGTTGTTCCAAAAGTTCGTGTTTATCATAAAGCGTTGTTTTTCTTATTACTTGACGGATAATATTATTACTGCGAATGCATAATACAATTACCTTATACATAATACAAAGACATTATACATAACGGCGAAAAATATTGGTATTTCATTTTCTGCAAGTGTTTACGAACTTTTGGGACAACCTTCTAGTTCAATATTTCTATTTGAGATATTGCTTATTTGATTCAACCCTCCACATGGTGAACCTTAATATCGTTGTGTATATTTTTGAAGTCTGATCGGCCTTTATTATTATCTAACCATTTATATGTCGAAACTTTATTTCTGACTTTCAAATATTTGGCACAATGTTTTATGTACATCGTTGACTAATTCTTGAGGATCGAGTTTTTTCTTCCCGCCGAGATCCGTCATTGGCCTCATATCGAGAAGAAAACTAGGAGGATAGGGTCTTTTGATAAGCCATCCGTCTTTGTCGTAAGGATTTTCCAAATCACATTCTTCAAATATTTCTAACGGTTGAAGCAGGGGATAGATTTGGTTTCTGCCCCATTCAGGGATATTGCCCGGGTAGCCTTGGATCTGGTTGGGCTTACGTTTAAACCCGCATTTCTTACAAGCCTCATTACCCGTGTGATCGCATGGGAAGTTAGAGGGAAAAAACGGCTTTAGGTATTCTGATTCTTCTAATTTCATTTCCTCTCTTTTTGAATGAGACAAAGTGTCTCGGCCACCGCATTTCTTGGGTCTGACGTTTGTATCACGCTCTTTCAAGATCTCGTCTGATTTGTGCCTGCAATCTTTCTTCTTATAAGCGCTATGGGAGCAAGACTCCTTCGAAGTTGAGCTATATTTATCTGACTGGAATGATTGGTTTTTCTTTTTCTTTGAGCATCTAGCAATTTCGAGTGATTGGCATTTCTTGCACTTTTTCTTTAAGTGCGTGCATTTGTTCGATTCAAATGATTGCTTTTTCGATGTACGGGAACATTGGCTTTTCTTTAAATGCGACCCTTTGTTTTGGTACCCGGATTGCATTTTCAACTTATGTGGGCATTGCTTTTTCTTTGGCTCGGAACATCTACCAAGTTCTAAAGATGATTTTTTCGTCATATGAGAACATCTTTTATTATTTGACTCAGGCTCTTTGTTCGATTCGACGGAGTGGTTTTTCGGTATATGTGAACATTGATTTTTCTTTGAGTGAGAACCTCTATTCTGTTCATCATATTGCCTTTTTGTCATATGTGAACATTTCTTTTTATTTGAGCCAGAGAATATATCCCTTTCGGAAGATGCTTCTTTTGTCCCATGCGAATATATTTTGTTCTTCGAGACGGAACAACTCTCCAGTTCATTATATTTTTTTCTCGTCGTATGAGAACATAGATTTTCTACAGATTTTTCTTTTTTAACGTTTAGATCTTTCCTTGATTTTCTCAAATGTTCTCTCCTTTTACATGAAGGCATTACTCATAATTTAGAAAAATTAATTCATCAATAGGTTTTTTATTTGAATTTTATTCATAAAAATAATTTACATTTCCATGGTATGAGAGAACAATAAAAATAATTTTTGGCCAATCACAGTCGGCCGCCGGGCGCTCCAGCCGCTCTCTTAGGCCTATGGGTCAAGAAAGCTAAGATCATCGATCATCAAAGGAGGTGAGATCGCAGGAGACGAAACACTCCTTCAACGAAAGCCGAATTAGATTTCAACTATCTTGTTATAATTATCAATGGTCGCATGATTAGAGCCTTAGTCGAAACAGATGCATCTTACTCGATGATATCTGACGCATTCCGTCGAAATTTAAATGCCGCGATGTTTGAAGGGCAGAGTATGGTGTTAAAAGTTGCAAAAATAATAGATTTGTTTCCCACATTGAAAGATTATTATTGAACTTGAGTTAATAACTTGTTTTCCATCTGTAGCCACGAAGTTATTCTATGATGGAACTTCTTGGAATCTTCGAAAGCAATTATCGACTGTGGCTAATCTAAAATATCTTTCTCAGAGACATCTAATGATGATACATCTAATTTTAATGAACGCTCTTTTTTTCGAGTACAATATACTCCAAAAAATATAAATAACAGGAATAAATATTAATTAAGTATTTTATCTAAATAAATGTATGTGTATTAAGAGTTTGAAAATTAGAATTGTGCAAAGCGTATATATCGGAGTTTATTACATTAATTTTCAATAAGTGTTTTTCATGGTACTTCAAGCCTGCTGTATATTCCCCGCATTTCTATAGAGCCACTCACCTACTTCGGGGGTAATTTAAATGGAAAGGAATTTTCAAGTCGTTAATTTTCTCGTCATTGATTTCCTATATGACGCCCAGTCCACTAATTATTGCTCCAACTTCGCCATTTGCCAGAGATTGTTGAATTCAAAATTCACAGCGCACTAATCTTAATTTGAATCTTAAAGAAAAAAATACTAATTCAAATTAAATGTAGAGAGAGGGGGGGGGGGGATCTATATGTATTTTGTATGTTCAAATGTCCCCCGGTATTTATGGAGAAGTAGTTGTTATATTACATATTTCTCTAAAATACTTTGCAAAAAGAGTGAATAGTTTTGAG
Source organism: Cordylochernes scorpioides (assembly GCA_030710605.1). Lineage (NCBI taxonomy): Eukaryota > Metazoa > Arthropoda > Arachnida > Pseudoscorpiones > Chernetidae > Cordylochernes > Cordylochernes scorpioides. The sequence continues at coordinate 52,051,668 of CP092872.1, read as the reverse complement.
TAAGAAATAAAATAGAAAATCTATATTTATATTGAAGGGTCTCAAAACACTATATGTTAATGTAATACCTATAGAAGTAATAACTAAAGAGAGTGAAGTGTTTTAGGTGTAAAGCTTTCAATGAAAATATGCAGGAAATATTTAAAAATATACAAAGATATGTGTAAATTTTATCTATCTATAAAATTATCCGAAAACAAATGTATTGCATATATATATAATTAAAACACATTTCATAGAATTAAAATATACAAGTATCAGAGTCATCAACAATCAATTCTGTCATTGTTTGCTTTTGTGAATGGTATAAATACCCAAATATGGCCATTTCTTATAAGCATCGGTGGTTCAGTGGTAGAATGCTCGCCTGCCACGCGGGCGGCCCGGGTTCGATTCCCGGCCGATGCATTTTTTTTTACAATTTTTAAAACGCATTTATATTATTACAAGGCTAGGCCGAAACGTTGCTATCACTTTTACATAATATTTGAAATCTAAAATATACGAGAATATCGTTTTTTTTGTATCATTTTGTTCGAAGAACAAACAGGGTCTTCTTGTAAATATATAAGCAATATATAAAATAGGATATAATGCTTATATATAATAATTAAATATATGATTTAATATCATAATTTTTATTGAATTGAAAAATCAATATACTAATATATACTCTCACTCACACTATGTTCTGGAGTAAATATTTACCTTCTATCATATGTATGAGAGGCGTGTTCAATGTGTAAAACCTCTCTCTACATAAACACTAATCGATTTTGCATATTGAAACTCTCTTTACTCTTAGTTCAATATCAGAATATATAATAATCTGATTTTTTTTTTTTGGAAAATAGAATTATATTTATAGAACTTTATTCATTCAGCATTTATTTTTCGATAAAATTCGTATCTTTTGAAAATAATGACAATTCCTTTAACAATGTTATACATTTTAATTCATACATTGAAAACATTGAATTTTATAAAATATTTTTTATTTTATAACTTTTCAATATGTGTGTGTATTGGCACCTTTATTCAAGATACCCAAGTATGTTTTGACAATAGCAAATTCATCGATGAGAATACAATGTGTGGATTATAAAATCTCAGCAACCCTATTACATTTCACTCCTACACATGGTAACCTTTTATTAACTATGCTTTACTATAAGTCACCTATACTAATTCATACCTTCGAATTTAACAATCATGATAAGGCACAATTTGGATTATAGATTATAACCACAAGGTAATAAGAACAAATCCAAATAAATAAATAGTGTGTGACGTTTCGGTAAAAACGCTGTTACCGAAATCTCATACATTATTTATTTATTTGGATTTGGTCTTATTACCTTGAATTTAACAATCATTCCAAGCCAAATGACCTCTATAATCCTGGTTCCCAAACTGATAAAAATGAACACCTATAACACTACATTTTAAAATACTCAAAAATACAAACATTAAAAGATATTGTGCATTGAAACTCTCATAACTGACATAGCCAGAAAAACAATCCTTCAACGCATGCAAAATATAAGCACGAAAAGGTTAAACAGAAGTAAGAAGAGTAAACAGACACACCCCATCTAAGAATTATCTATGTAACAAGGTAATTGAGAGAAAGAGACAATGACAATTAACTTATTTCTATTGACATCTTGTCAATACAGGTAAAGTGAACAGTCCGCACTATTTGAGAGAGACATCCTAGCTTGGATTGTTTTCAAAAAAGGCTCTTAAAATATTAAAATACCAAAATTATTTATATTCAACTCTAAATTCATTTAACTATACTTTCTTAGAACGACGCTTTACCGCAAATGTTTCTTTTGACCGAAAAATTGTAATTTATTTTAAGGAGAAATAACGACAATTTCTATCCTTAGGGATGAAGTATGAAAGGAAGAATTGTGAAGAGTAATGATGAACGGAAAAAAAGGTGTCCAGGAATGGACACTTATATTGTATTATAATTTCTTATTTTCTCTTCATCTGACTTGGTGTTCAAGCGGATCATACACGTGCGTCAGCTAATTATAATATTTTTCCATCTTGACCTGGCAAAACCTTCCCTCGATACTGTTAATTCGAGCTAAGTGCTGATATATATAGCAGGATATGTTTTTTTTTTCAATCTCTCAGTAAGGATCGAGTCCACCAATCTCTTTGCTCCAACCCTCCTTTCCAACTCATCCTTTAATTCAAATTATTTCCTCACTACGACACAAATACCGTTTCTTGATTATTCAAGAAAAGCTAACTTGGCCAATTCTGGAATTATATATACAGTTACGAGCGTCATTCCTCATCTCCTAATCAATCAGTCAGTTTTCATCTCTGTCACCGTTTGCTTTTTTTTTTTTTGGAATGGCGCCCTCCTATTGGTTGGCTACGGTCACACCACCTTTGCCCCCCCCCCCCCCCCCCATCATGCCCCCCCCCCCCCCCCCCCCCACTCGCTATTTCGTCTTTGTAACTATTGTGTTGAAGCGGGTCGCTCCCTAAATAAATGCATATATTAGATAATAACCAAATGGAATCCTCTCTTTCTTTTTCCCAGTAAGAGACGCCTACGGAAGCCAACAATACATAGACAGATAAAGCACATAGGCTATAGTTATTAACTAATATATGCAATTATTTAAGGCGCCAATTTATAATTGTAACAAATAGTATTTGAATCAAAACATTCAATCGGGTAAAACACGGGCGTTGCCCGGGTCATTCGGCTAGTAATTAAATATCAATGACTAGTTGGTATTTATTCCGATATTTGGAGAAATCCATCAGCAACTTTTAGTTGCACGATCAGGAGATGACTTTTTTTTCTTAATTTATCCACCTGATTAAAGTAAAAATTCATTTCTGTTCTATTCTAATATATTTTAAGGTTTGTTTATTCTTGTAATGTTTCGTCGCCTTGGTAACTGTGGACTAATATATTAGTATATATATATTGTCAAGTAGCTCTTCAACCGCGGCCACAGGAAGCTCCATGGGACACCTGTCAATCATTACTGGACTCCGGGGGGACGACCACAGGTGTGAGGGGTTCTCGGAATCTTATCGGTAAATAAGGAAAACGGGACGCCTCGGTGGCTGACCACTCTATTATTATTTTTACCTTGGGATAAGTTGTTATCTCTCTCCCTATAAATACCTCTTATACATGATTTTATTGGAGAACTAAAAGGCAAATACCCTTTATAATAAATTAATTATTCCCAAATTTGCCCTTACTTTATTTATCGCAGCGACTATTTATATATATTTCACAATGATATGCTTTTTGAGTTTTTTAAAGAGAAAAATAATTTAACTCACAACTAATGGACTAAACAGAACAACAAGGAAATAATTAGTACCTTCTAGTAACACATAAATTATTTTGATATTAATGAATTGAGAATGATTATAAAAATATATTAATTACATTAGATAATTATCAGCTCTTCTCTTCTTCATTTAGACACATTTCTCTAATTATATTCTAATTAAACCTGACAAAAGAGAATCATATAAAAGGATAATTATTCAAAAATATATTTATACAATGCGCACCACCTGTTATAAGGAATTCGAACTATTTTTGACGCGTATGATTCTTTTTCTTAAAATAAATCAATTTTCTACTGCCCTTACTGCAATGATAAAATAATGGGAGGGCCTGGCTCATCAGTGGTGAACCCTATAGCGGTTTCGCCAGTTAAAAATATATTTATATATTTATAATTGTATTTAATTCTGCTGTCTCAAAAGCTTATGTCCATAGTTCATCTAAAATACCCATTTCAAGAGTCTAGCATCAGTATCACTATAAAAAGAAGATCGAAAAATGCAATATAAAAACGGTATACTACTCTGATCAAAAGGTTTCAACACTTTGCTCATAAAATCCTGAAAACTCAATATATTTTCTCCCTGTTTGTGGCAAACGCAAGCGTCGCCTTTGGCTTGGAGACCTGCCAATTTTCAAAAATCATGCA
>CP092872.1:52010958-52047573 GCA_030710605.1 Cordylochernes scorpioides | reverse complement strand
CGTTTTCGAATACAGTAATAATTATATAATTATAATTTCAACATAACATTTCTTTGATTCAAAAGTTGATCAATAAATATATTTATATATAAAAAGGCGTACCAAAATCAGTGAGAAAGAAAACAATTTTCTTTAAAATACGTCGATGGATTCTCCCTCTTTATCAATTTATTGCAAAATAAACTTAGTTTACCTGTAAACTAAGTTTATTGTCAATAAATTGAGCAATCCCTCGAAATATTTTGTGAAAAAAATTTTCACATATCCAGTTACGCCTTTTTAAATATAAATATTAATCTACCTTGTTCTTTTGACAACTTTCGCTAACTACCTTTTCTCTTTCGAATATTTGTTAATGATCTATCTCACATTTTGCATACAATATTTTGCACTAAATTGATAATACATAATCTAGAAAAAAATGTAATTTTCTGAGAATCCGTTTTAACGATCATTCCGATATAGCAATTACTATATATAGTCACGACCGTCTTTCCTCATTCCTCATCGGCCGCCTCTGTCACTGATGCGCGCGCACAGGGAGGTCACGTGCTCGCCGGCAGCCAACGGGCGCGCGCCGCCGGCATTACGTCATAGATTATAAACACAAGGTAATAAGGCCAAATAAAAAATAGTGTGTGATAAGGCACAATTTGGATTATAGATTATAAACACAAGGTAATAAGACCTAATCCAAATAAATAAATAGTGTGTGATAAAGCACAATTTGGATTGTAGATTATAAACACAAGGTAATAAGACCAAATCTAATGATAAGGCAAAATTTGGAATATAGATTAGAAACAGAAGGTAATAAGACCAAATCTAATGATAAGGTATAATTTGGAATATAGATTAGAAACAGAAGGTAATAAGACCAAATCTAATGATAAGGTACAATTTGGAATATAGATTAGAAACAGAAGGTAATAAGACCAAATCTAATGATAAGGCACAATTTGGAATATAGATTAGAAACAGAAGGTAATAAGACCAAATCTAATGATAAGGCACAATTTGGATTATAGATTAGAAGGTAATAAGATCAAATTTACTGATAAGGTACAATTTGGAATATTTTTATATATAGTCACGACCGTCTTTCCGGGGGGGGGGGGCATTACGTCATAGATTATAAACACAAGGTAATAAGGCCAAATAAAAAAATAGTGTGTGATAAGGCACAATTTGGATTATAGATTATAAACACAAGGTAATAAGACCTAATCCAAATAAATAAATAGTGTGTGATAAGGCACAATTTGGATTATCTATATATATAAAATTGAATGTCTGTCTGTCTGTACTCTATAGATTCAAAAACCATACATCCAATCGCCGTGAAATTTTGGGATATTATTAGGTATATCACCGGGAAGGTTTTTGAAAATAATTTCCTGAATATCTCGAATATCCTTAGAGTTATTTGCAGATTTGTAGATTTAACTCGCAAGCAGCGCCCAATTGTGACGATGATAACAAGTTTTCTTATCACTAAGTTTGTTATCTTAAATATTATTTATCAAAAGTAAGATTATCTCAGGATGACACGGCAATGTGACACGGGAAAAAATGTTCACTGGATAAAACTATGATTTTCTAATGTAGAAAATTAGGAAAGACAAAATTCAGGATGACACGGCACACAGGGACCGGGAAAAAATGTTCACTTTATCGAGAGATTCAAATTTACGAGTTTCAAATTATCAAAATATATCTTTTTTTTTAAATAAGTTTTTAGAGAATTGTTTTAACAAATGTTCGCTAGACAAACCTTTACTCGGGTAAAACCCCGGGGGAAGCCGAGTACGTTTTATAAGTTTATAGAGAATTGTTTTAACAAATGTTCGTTAGACAAACATTCACTCGGGTAAAACCCGGGCGAAGCCGGGCACATCCGCTAGTATTTAATACAGTTATCAACGTCATGCACAATTCTGTCGCGTTAAATCACGTGTCAAGTTATGGTAAGTAGAAATTTAAAAATTAAAAAAAGATGCCGAAACCCGGGATCGAACCAGGGACCTTTAGATATTCAGTCTAACGCTCTCCTAACTGAGCTATTTCGGCTTATTTTATTTATTTCTATAGAAGCTTCTATCTTTATAATTATGTATTTTTCAAAAAGTCAATTCACACCTCTTCGCTGGAGACCATGGGAATACTGACTAATTCATTATGCTAACATAATTATAAATACAAGTATCAGAGTCATCAACAATTCTGTCATCGTTTGCTTTTGTGAATGGAATAAATACCCAAATAGGACCATTTCTTATAAGCATCGGTGGTTCAGTGGTAGAATGCTCGCCTGCCACGCGCGCGGCCTGGGTTCGATTCCCGGCCGATGCATTTTTTTTCTTTTTTACAATTTTTAAAACTCATTTATATTATTATCCCTATATATATAATAAAAGTCAGCGTATGTATGTATGTATGTATGTTTGTCAACTATACACGTCCACAATACGTAACTAATATGACTGATATTTTAACAGTATATAATGTAGAATCTGGAAAAACTTTTAGTGAAAATTTCAGGTCTCTATCCCGAATATCCGTCGTGTTATTTGCAAATTTGCTCTTTCGCTCGCGTCTCTAGCGGTGAAAATGAGGGGTAATACCAACCGACCTAATGTACATGTAAAGTTTGGAGCGGGACGTTTCACAAGAGTGACATCCACGGCTCCAATTTATAATTGTAACAAATAGTATTTGAATAAAAACATTCAATCGGGTAAAACACGGGCGTTGCCCGGGTCATTCGGCTATATATATATATATGGAATATATATTCTCGAATAATTAAAAATCAACGAGAATAGTTGATATTTATTCCGATAGATGGCGCAAGCCATCAGCAACTTTCAGTTGCATAATAAGGAGATGCCTTTTTCTTCATTTATGCACCTTATCCCAGTACAATATCACATTTGTACTATTTGTTCACAATATATATAAGGTTGTTCCAAAAGTTCGTGTTAATCATAAAACGTTGTTTTTCTTATTATTTGACGGATAATATTATTACTGCGAATGCATAATACAATTACCTTATACATAATACAAAGACCTTATAGATAACGGCGAATAATATTGGTATTTCATTTTTTGCAAGTGTTTACGAGTTTTGGGACAACCTTGTAGTTCAATGTCAATATTTCTATTTGAGATATTGCTTATTTGATTCAACCCTTCACATAGTGAACCTTAATATCGTTGTGTATATTTTTGAAGTCTGATCGGCCTTTATTATTATCTAACCATTTATATGTCGAAACTTTATTTCTGATTTTCAAATATTTGGCACAATGTTTTATGTACATCGTTGACTAATTCTTGAGGATCGAGTTTTTTCTTCCCGCCGAGATCCGTCATTGGCCTCATATCGAGAAGAAAACTAGGAGGATAGGGTCTTTTGATAAGCCATCCGTCTTTGTCGTAAGGATTTTCCAAATCACATTCTTCAAATATTTCTAACGGTTGAAGCAGGGGATAGATTTGGTTTCTGCCCCATTCAGGGATATTGCCCGGGTAGCCTTGGATCTGGTTGGGCTTACGTTTAAACCCGCATTTCTTACAAGCCTCATTACCCGTGTGATCGCATGGGAAGTTAGAGGGAAAAAACGGCTTTAGGTATTCTGATTCTTCTAATTTCATTTCCTCTCTTTTTGAATGAGACAAAGTGTCTCGGCCACCGCATTTCTTGGGTCTGACGTTTGTATCACGCTCTTTCAAGATCTCGTCTGATTTGTGCCTGCAATCTTTCTTCTTATAAGCGCTATGGGAGCAAGACTCCTTCGAAGTTGAGCTATATTTATCTGACTGAAATGATTGGTTTTTCTTTTTCTTTGAGCATCTAGCAATTTCGAGTGATTGGCATTTCTTGCACTTTTTCTTTAAGTGCGTGCATTTGTTCGATTCAAATGATTGCTTTTTCGATGTACGCGAACATTGGCTTTTCTTTAAGTGCGACCCTTTGTTTTGGTAGCCGGATTGCATTTTCAACTTATGTGGGCATTGCTTTTTCTTTGGCTCGGAACATCTACCAAGTTCTAAAGATGATTTTTTCGTCATATGAGAACATTTTTTATTATTTGACTCAGGCTCTTTGTTCGATTCGACGGAGTGGTTTTTCGGTATATGTGAACATTGATTTTTCTTTGAGTGAGAATCTCTATTCTGTTCACCATATTGCCTTTTTGTCATATGTGAACATTTCTTTTTATTTGAGCCAGAGAATCTATCCCTTTCGGAAGATGCTTCTTTTGTCCCATGCGAATATATTTTGTTCTTCGAGACGGAACAACTCTCCAGTTCATCATATTTTTTTCTCGTCGTATGAGAACATAGATTTTCTACAGATTTTTCTTTTTTAACGTTTAGATCTTTCCTTGATTTTTTTAAATGTTCTCTCCTTTTACATGAAGGCATTACTCATAATTTAGAAAAATTAATTTATCAATAGGTCTTTTATTTGAATTTTAGTCATATATAATTTACATTTCCATGGTATGAGAGAACAATAAAAATAATTTTTGGCCAATCACAGTCGGCCGCCGGGCGCTCCAGCTGCTCTCTTAGGCCTAGGGGTCAAGAAAGCTAAGATCATCGATATTCAAAGGAGGTGAGATCGCAGGAGACGAAACACTCCATCAACGAAAGCCGAATTAGATTTCAACTATCTTGTTATAATTATCAATGGCCGCATGATTAGAGCCTTAGTCGAAACAGATGCATCTTACTCGGTGATATCTGTGTTGGGAGAATCGTAATAAATACTCTCTATTAAAACATAAAACTTCTTTATTGAAGGCACAAAAACAATAAATCTAAATTTCTATAATAAAACTAAAAACTCTTACACCTAAACGTCTCCTCATATACTATCTCCCACACTACTCTCAAAGAAATACATATATTTATATACACTCAACACCACAGAATAAATTAAGTCACAAATTAATTCAATCACAGAATGAAAATTAACATTTTAAATAAATAACATCAACAAATCTCCCCTTCAAATTTTCAATTTTCATTTTTCAAAAATAACTCCACCACTTATGCAGTTCTTAAGCTTGACAGCATCCACAGTCTTGGTGAGATGGTCCGCTTTCATTTCTTCTGAAGGGATATGCAAAACTTCAATTTCTTCATCTTCCATGGCTTTAATCCATTGTTCTCTATTATCAGAATTCAGTGCTTCTTGGTAATCCTTCGGACATTTGATTTCATAAGTTCTATCAGAAACATTTTCCTTATTCTTCATTAATCTTAATCTTTCAGATCTCCTCACACCCTTTTTTATAAGTTCTTCTTCCTCGGTTTCTCTCAAACGAAGATCTCGTTCATTTCTCATTTCTCTCGTCATCCCTGGTTCTGGTCCTCTTCTATGTGGAGTAATTATTTCATCAGGAGGTATTTCATCTATTTCACTCAAATCTACATCATTATCATCTTGAGGAATATGTTGTATGTTCATCATCGATGTTAAAGTTTTCTACTTGGTCTTCTCTATTATAAATATCACCACCAGAGTCTTCATTTCCGTGAGAAATCAAATTTTTGTCTTCTCTACTAAAAAAGAAAAGTTCATTTTCATCGAGATTTCTTCCACTATTATTGATTAAATAATATCCTAGTTTAGATTCATTAAAATTAACATCTGATACTTCATGTATTTCATCCATTTCTGGTAAACATATTCTATAGCCTTTTCTTATCATACTGTATCCCATCATGATCCCTTTATGAGCTTTTGGTTCCATCTTCTTTCTCTTTTCTTTTCTTATATGAACATAAGCTTCACTTCCGAACCTTTTTAAGTAAACAATATTTGGTCTCCATCCCTTGTATATCTCGAAAGGAGTTGTATTCATTTCTTTAATTTTAATTCTGTTATTTATATGAACAGCTACTTTAAACACTTTCACTCCAAAATTTTATAGGTAATTTAGAATCAATTAGCATGGTTCTTGCTGACTCAACTATGGTTCTATTAATCTTTCGGCTTTTCCATTACTTTCAGGAGTATAAGCTGTGGTGAATTCTTGTTTGATGCCTTTACTAGACAACCATCGCTTCAAATAATTTGAAACATATTCTCCTCCATTATCATTTCGAATTCTCTTTACTTTCTTTCCAGTCTGTCTTTCTTCTTGTATTATCAAGTTTATTATGGAATCTGCAGTTTGAGATTTTTTAGCAATTGGTATAACGAAAGTAAAATTACTATAATCATCAACAATAGTAATGAAATACTTATATCCAAATGAATCATTCAAAGGTCCAACTATGTCGGTATGCCATAGATCCAAAATATTTTCAGATTGTTTATATTGAATACTTTTGTAAGATTTTCTATGTATTTTTACTAATGTACAAGATTCGCAATTCCCTTTGATATTATGTAAATTTTTCAATCCTAATACCGTTGAATTATCATACATTTCTTTTAATTTCTGGAAATTTACATGAGCAAGTCTTTGATGCCATAAAATATCACTTACTTCTGCTTTTCCTACAATTTCCATATTTAGGAGAGATTCTTTCAACTTCAAATTTATCTCCTAATCTTTTTGCTTCATATAAAATCTCACCATTTTTGTCTATTACTTCAGCTTTATTTTTACTAAATAATACATTTAAATCATGATCCACAATTTTTGAAACTGATAATAAATTTTCTCTTAAATTTGGCACGTGTAAAACATTTTCAACTTTTAAGAATCTTTCATTTACATTCGACTTCATTCTTATTGATCCAATTCCTGATGATTTCATTATTGCACCTTTTTCAGCTGTCGCTAATATTCTTTCTTCCTCTTTATATTCTATAAATAGCTCTTTCTTACTAACCATATGATTGGAGGCTCCAGAATCCATATTCCATCTAATTTTGTCTTCCTTTTGTTCTTCCTCTTCGTAATTGTCTTCATTTGTTTCTATCACATGACTTGTAGATTCACTATTATTTTGTCTGTTTATTCCCCTTTTAGGCCCATTATAATTATACCTTGCATGCCCATCACTTCTATTCTTTTTACATATTTCCGATTTATGCCCAAATCCTCCACAATTAAAACATTTTATCTTATTTCTACACTCTTTAGAGATATGACCTATCTTTCCACAGTTATAACATTTAATAAATTTTCTTCTTTCCGACCAGCCTTATCTAGCTTTTGATGCAATCTCCTGTTTTTCTACTTTTTCTAGTTTCCTATATTTTATTTTTTTCCTCAGTTTCCTTTAAAATTTGTCGTATTGAATTCATATTATTTTGTTTGTCAGATTTATGATTTTTGCATCAAAGTCAAATTATTTTCTCAAACCTTCTGAAACGAAGCAAATCAATTCTCTCTCTCTTATTTCATCTCCTGCTTGAATGCTTCTGCTCTTTATAATCACTGCTCTATTCAAGTAGCCATCAACTGTTTCATCTTCCTTCATTTTCAATTTTGATAATTCTATTTTATTTTTCATTTGCATATCTTCATTTTTAGATGCCATTTCTTCTTTAATTATATTCCATAATCTCTTGGCACTTCTTTCACTTGAATATTTTAAAATTTGAGTGTCATTCATTGTTCTGTTCATCACATTTCTAGCAATGGCATTGTCATCATCCCAATCTTCCCAGATTTTCACTTTTTCTTCAAATTTTTTGTCTGTTTCTATAGGCTTTTCAATCTCTTTTCCTTCTATAATTCGTCTCCATAATTTCAATCCTCTTAATTCGCTTTCAATTCTATTTGCCCAAATCAAGTAGTTATTATCTGATAATTTTTCTATTTGAGATAAGTCAATAAAATTTTGCATCTTTGATTTTTCTAAAAAGTATTCAATCAATCCTGATTTGCATCAATTCCAAGCAACCGCTCTCTGCTACCAATTGTTGGGAGAATCGTAATAAATACTCTCTATTAAAACAAAACTTCTTTATTGAAGGCACAAAAACAATAAATTTAAATTTCTATAATAAAACTAAAAACTCTTACACCTAAACGTCTCCTCATATACTATCTCCCACACTACTCTCAAAGAAATACATATATTTATATACACTCAACACCACAGAGAATAAATTAAGTCACAGATTAATTCAATCACAGAATGAAAATTAACATTTTAAATAAATAACATCAACAATCTGGCGCATTCCGTCGAAATTTAAATGCCGCGATGTTTGAAGGGCCGAGTATGGTGTTAAAAGTTGCAAAAATAATAGATTGGTTACCACATTGAAAGATTATTATTGAACTTGAGTTAATAACTTGCTTTCCATCTGTAGCCACGAAGTCATTCTATGATGGAACTTCTTGTAATCTTCGAAAGCAATTATCGACTGTGGCTAATCTAAAATATCCTTCTCAGAGACATCTAATGATGATACATCTAATTTTAAAGAACGCCCTTTTTTTCGAGTACAAAATACTCCAAAAAATATAAATAACAGGAATAAATATTAAGTATTTTATCTAAATAAATGTATGTGTATTAAGAGTTTGAAAATTAGAATTGTGCAAAGCGTATATATCGGAGTTTATTAAATTAATTTGCAATAAGTGTTTTTCATGGCACTTCAAGCCTGCTGTATATTCCCCGCATTTCTATAGAGCCACTCACTTACTTCGGGGGTAATTTAAATGGAAAGGAATTTTCAAGTCGTTAATTTTCTCGTCATTGATTTCCTATATGACGCCCAGTCCACTAATTATTGCTCCAACTTCGCCATTTGCCAGAGATTGTTGAATTCAAAATTCACAGCGCACTAATCTTAATTTGAATCTTAAAGAAAAAATTACTAATTCAAATTAAATGTAGAGAGAGAGGGGGGGGGATCTATATGTATTTTGTATTTTCAACTGTCCCCCGGTATTTATGGAGAAGTAGTTGTTATATTACATATTTCTCTAAAATACTTTGCAAAAAGAGTGAATAGTTTTGAGTAAGAAATAAAATATAAAATCTATATTTATATTGAAGGGTCTCAAAACACTATATGTTAATGTAATACCTAGAAGTAATAACTAAAGAGAGTGAAGTGTTTTTAGGTGTGAAGCTTTCAATGAAAATATGCAGGAAATATTTAAAAATATACAAAGATATGTAAATTTTATCTATCTATAAAATTATCCGAAAACAAATGTATTGCTTATATATATAATTAAAACACATTTCATAGAATTAAAATATACAAGTATCAGAGTCATCAACAATCAATTCTGTCATTGTTTGCTTTTGTGAATGGACTAAATACCCAAATATGGCCATTTCTTATAAGCATCGGTGGTTCAGTGGTAGAATGCTCGCCTGCCACGCGGGCGGCCCGGGTTCGATTCCCGGCCGATGCATTTTTTTTTTACAATTTTTAAAACTCATTTATATTATTACGAGGCTAGGCCGAAACGTTGCTATCACTTTTACATAATATTTGAAATCTAAAATATTCGAGAATATCGTTTTTTGTATCATTTTGTTCGAAGAACAAACAGGGTCTTCTTGTAAATATATAAGCAATATATAAAATAGGATATAATGCTTATATATAATAATTAAATATATGATTTAATTTCATAATTACTATTAAATTGAAAAATCAATATACTAATATATACTAATTTACCTTCTATCATATGTATGAGAGTCGTTTTCAATGTGTAAAACATCTCTCTACATAAACACTAATCGATTTTGCATATTGAAACTTTACTCTTAGTTCAAGATCAAAATGTATAATAATCTGAATTTTTTTTTTTGAAAATATAATTATATTTATAGAAAATTTATTCATTCAGCATTTATTATTCGATAAAATTCCTATCTTTTGAAAATAATGACAATTCCTTTAACAATGTTATACATTTTAATTCATACATTAAATACATTGAATTTTATATAATATTTTTTATTTAATAACTTTTCAATATGTGTGTGTATTGGCACCTTTATTCAAGATATCCAAGTATGTTTTGACAATAGCAAATGTATCTGAGAATACAATGTGTGGATTATAAAATCTCAGCAACCCTATTACATTTCACTCCTACACATGGTAACCTTTTATTAACTATGCTTTACTATAAGTCACCTATACTAATTCATACCTTCGAATTTAACAATCATGATAAGGCACAATTTGGATTATAGATTATAACCACAAGGTAATAAGACCAAATCCAAATAAATAAATAGTGTGTGACGTTTCGGTAAAAACGCTGTTACCGAAACCTCACACATTATTTATTTATTTGGTCTTATTACCTTGAATTTAACAATCATTCCAAGCCTAATGACCTTTAAAATACTGGTTCCCAAACTGATAAAAATGAACACCTATAACACTACATTTTAGCATACTCAAAAATACAAACATAAAAGATATTGTGCATTGAAACTCTCATAACTGACATAGCCAGAAAACAATCCTTCAACGCATGCAAAAGATAAGCACGAAAAGTTTAAACAGAAGTAAGAAGAGTAAACAGACACACCCCATCTAAGAATTATCTATGTAACAAGGTAATTGAGAGAAAGAGACAATTGACAATTGACATATTTTTATTGACATCTTGTCAATACAGGTAAAGTGAACAGTCCGCACTATTTGAGAGAGACATCCTAGCTTGGATTGTTTTCAAAAAAGCTCTTAAAATATTAAAATACCAAAATTATTTATATTCAACTCTAAATTCATACAACTATACTTTCTTAGAACGACGTTTTACCGCTAATGTTTCTTTTGACCGAAAAATTGTAATTTATTTTAAGGAGAAATAACGACAATTTCTATCCTTAGGGATGAAGTATGAAAGGAAGAATTGTGAAGAGTAATGATGAACGGAAAAAAAGGTGTCCAGGAATGGACACTTATATTGTATTATAATTTCTTATTTTCTCTTCATCTGACTTGGTGTTCAAGCGGATCATACACGTGCGTCAGCTAATTATTATATTTTTCCATCTTGACCTGGCAAAACCTTCCCTCGATACTGATAATTCGAGCTAAGTGCCGCTATATATAGCAGGAAATGTTTTTTTTTTTTTTCAATCTCTCAATAAGGATCGAGTCCACCAATCTCTTTGCTCCAACCCTCCTTTCCAACTCATCCTTTAATTCAAATTATTTCCTCACTACGGCACAAATACCGTTTCTTGATTATTCAAGAAAAGCTAACTTGGCCAATCCTGGAATAATTAAATATCAATGACTAGTTGATATTTATTCCGATATTTGGAGAAATCCATCAGCAACTTTTTGTTGCACGATCAGGAGATGACTTTTTTTTTCTTAATTTATTTACCTGATCAAAGTAAAAATTCATTTCTGTACTATTCTAATATATTTTAAGGTTTGTTTATTCTTGTAATGTTTCGTCGTCTTGGTAACTGTGGACTAATACACTGCGTGACATTGAAAATGGAACACCAAGAAATAGTGGCCAGAAAATTATGCAAATTTCAGGGTAGACGCGCCTAACCGAGTTATGCAAATGATGTAAAATGCGCAGCTCTCGTGCGCACATGGAGTAAGATATAAGGGAAGGAACTTGCAGAACGGACAGTATTCGTGTCGTTATTTCTTCAAGGAAAATCATTGTAGAAATTTTGTTCTTGTGTCAAAAGACACGTGTAATAACAGAGAATGCCAGGTCATCGTAAACGGAGGCAGTTCAAGCAGACAGACGCTTTTACGAGGGGCATGGTGATCGGACTGAAAAGGGCAGGTTGGTCCATACGTCAAATCGCAATTGGTGCGTCCACGGTGCACCGACTGTGGAGAAGATGGTTGGAACAAGGAAATGTGGCAATTTATAGGAATGTCGGTGCAACCAGAGTGACGTCAGCACGTGTGGATCGGCGTATCCTTCGACAAGCAGTGGCGGCCCCACAAGCCACTTGTACCGCCATCCTGCAACATGTGCAAGACACCCTAGATCATTCCATCTCGACCAGAACCATTTCCCGTCGATTGGTTGCTAATGGCTTGCACTCATGCCGTCCGCTAAGAAGACTGCCATTGACCCCACCGAATAGGCGCCAACGTTTGGAATGGTGCCGGGCTAGATCGACGTGGATGACGGAATGGCACAGGGTCGTGTTCTCAGATGAGTCGCGTTTCTGCTTGTCCAGTGATAGTCGCCGTGTACGCGTGTGGCGTCGACGTGTGAGAAAGTTCCAATCCGGCAGCAATTGTGGAACGCCCACCGTGCGACAACGTGGAATCATGGTTTGGGGCGCAATCGCGTATGATTCCAGGTCACCTTTACTTCGTATTCAGGGCACTATGACGGCCCAACGATACGTTGATGATGTGCTGCGACCGGTGACACTCCCCTACCTTCAGGGGGTACCCAATGCCCTTTATCAGCAGGATAACGCCCGACCGCACACTGCTCGCATTAGCCAACAAGCTCTGCAAGATGTACAGATGCTTCCCTGGCCACCGTACTCTCCTGATCTCTCACCAATCGAACACGTCTGGGACATCATTGGACGCCGTTTGCATGCCTTGCCACAGCCGCGTTCAGAAGACGAACTGTGGCAAATGGTTGAGAGGGAATGGAGAGCCATCCCTCAGGACGCCATCCGTACTCTGATTGATTCTCTACCTAGACGTGTTGCTGCGTGCATCGCCGTCCGCGGTGGTCCTACTTGCTACTCAGCCGACGCCGTTCTCGCTCTGTATTATGACTATCATTTTGAAATAAAGATCACTTATTGTTCGTCCCTGTCTCTCTCTGTCTGCCGAGTTTCATTACTTTCTGGCCACTATTTCTTGGTGTTCCATTTTCAATGTCACGCAGTGTATATTATTATACAGGGTGTACCAGGTAAATTGGGAATTTCAACAATGGTATTTTAACTGAAATTTTTTGCAAGTAAAAATTAAAATAGCCGAATGACACAATTTGACGCAGTAGTAGATAAAAGGATATAGTTTTTATTTATTCAATGTAGTTTCCATTATTAGCTACAACAGTCTCGAGGCGAGTGCGGAATGAAGCACAGGCCTTGGCGACGATGACCTTGTCCATTTGGGTCATCACCGTGTGAACTGCTTTCTTGACAGACTGGATGGTGGTATGAGGAGCTTTGTTGACATCTCTCTCAACAACGCCCCATACATAGTAGTCGAGGGGATTGCAATCTGGAGAATTAGGGGGGCCAAATATCAGGACCCCAGTGACTAGGGACGTTAAGTGTCAGCCACGATTGTGTCTTTTTTGCCTTATGGGCTGGAGCTGAGTCCTGTTGGAAGACATACTTCCTTCCTGCGGCCACCATGTCCATCCAAGGCTTCACAACGGTCTCAGAACATTTATGTAGGTGTCAGCGTTCATCCTAAGGCCCTTCTCAAAGAAATGGGGAGGCATGACATCACCTTCACTGCTGATAACGCCAAGGACCATTACGGAGGCAGGAAATTTCGTGTGCATCACGACAGGTATCTCTGAGGGGTCTTTACAGATCCAGCGATTATTCCTGGGATTTACCTTTTGGTCCACGTCAAAGTTCTTTCCGTCAGAGAAGAACCTCAGCATGCCAAAAGAGTCGTGTTTCAGGTTGTTGAGGAGGGCAGCAGCCTTTCCTTTTCTGTTATTCTTCATATTCTCAGTCAGCAACTGACCTTTCCGAAGGGCATAAGACTTGAGACCAAGGTCCTCATGGATAGTTCTGACAATTGTCATAGAGCCAACGTCCATTTCCTTGGCTATGGCCCTCATGCTCTTCCCAGGGTTTCCATCAATCTTCTCCTTGACATTTTTGACAAATTCTTCGCCTCTTACCCTGTCCGATCGACGCGAGTGATTTTTCCTTGTAGCTATCCCCTCTTTGTTACTGTCGGCCTCATCAAACTGCTTCTTGACACGATAAATAGTGGTTTTGGGCAACTTAAGAAAATCCACTATCTCTTTGGGGCTCCTTCCGGCGCGCAGAGCAACGATGATGGCAGCTCGATTTTCAAATTCTCGGTTACTCTTCATCACTACACTGCGCACACATGTACTGTTGCATTTTACATGAATATGGCTACGTGATGAAAAAAAAAACAAGTTTTTAATCTCAAGTAGTTTTTGTTTTATGGACTGTCAAAGTTAGTCCCAATTTACCTGGTACACCCTGTATATATATTGTCAAGTAGCTCTGCAACCCCGGCCACAGGAAGCTCCATGGGACACCTGTCAATCATTACTGGACTCCGAGGGGACGACCACAGGTGTGAGGGGTTCTCGGAATCTTATCGGTAAATAAGGAAAACGGGACGCCTCGGTGGCTGACCACTCTCTTTATTTTTTTTTTTACCTTGGGATAAGTTGTTATCTCTCTCCCTATAAATACCTCTTATATATAATTTTATTGGAGAACTAAAAGGCAAATACCCTTTATAATAAATTAATTATTCCCAAATTTGCCCTTGCTTTTTTTATCTCCGCGACTATTTATATATATTTCACAATGATATGCTTTTTGAGTTTTTTTAAAAAGAAAAATAATTTAACTCACAACTAATGGACTAAACAGAATAACAAGGAAATAATTAGTACCTTCTAGTAACACATAAATTATTTTGATATTAATGAATTGAGAATGATTATAAAAATATATTAATTACACTAGATAATTATCAGCTCTTCTCTTCTTCATTTAGACACATTTCTCTAATTATATTTTAATTAAACCTGACAAAAAAGAATCATATAAAAGGATAATTAATCAAAAATATATTTATACAATGCGCACCCTTTGTTAATAAGGAATTTGAACTATTTTTGACGCGTTGATTATTTTTCTTAAAATAAATCAATTTTCTACTGCCCTTACTGCTATGATAAAATAATGGGAGGACCTGGCTAATCAGTGGTAAACCCTATAGCGGTTTCGCCAGTTAAAAAATATATTTATATATTTATAATTGTATTTAAATCTGCTGTCTCAAAAGCTTATGTCAATAGTTCATCTAAAATACCCATTTCAAGAGTCTAGCATCAGTATCACTCTAAAAAGAAGATCGAAAATTGCAATATAAAAACGGTATACTACTCTGATCAAAAGGTTTCAACACTTTGCTAATAAAATCCTGAAAACTCAATATATTTTCTCCCTGTTTATGGCAAACGCAAGCGTCGCCTTTGGCTTGGAGACCTGCCAATTTTCAAAAATCACGCGCCACAACAGCGCGAGCAGCGGCTTATTCGAAGTGGAGCCATTTGCCCGTGCTTCGATTTCGTTAGTCACCGAAATGGAGGATCAACGAATTTGCACCAAGTTCTGTGTGAAAAACGGATTCAAGGATGCCGAATTTTTTTGGATGTTGCAAACAGCCTACGGGGATGCCATCATGAGCCGAAGACGAGTTTTCGAGTGGTACAAGCGCTTCATGGAAGGTCGGGAAGAGACCGCCGACAACGAGCATTCCGGGAGACCGTCCTACATCAACCACGCCTGAAAAAGTAGACAAGGTGTTGGAACTGGTGCATGAAGACCGACGAATAACTGTCAGGGAGGTCTCCGAAGAAGCAGGGATATCATTCGGGTCGACTCAATCGATAATAAGGACATTTTGGGAGTGAGAAGACTCAACACCGTTCTCGTTCCCAAAGATTTGACTTTTTATCAAAAGAACGCCCGGAAAGAAACGGCCAGTCTCAATCTCGAAGCGACAACCGACGACCCCGAATTGCTGAAGAAGGTCATTACTGGAGACGAAACATGGATTTACGGCTTTGATTCGGAAACTACCCAACAGGCATCGGAGTGGCGCTTCAAAAATGAGCCAAGACCAAAGAAAGCGAGGAAGGCTCACAGCAAAGTCAAGGTCATGTTGACGGTGTTCTTCGACTACCAGGGCATCGTTCATCATGAATTTCAACAACAAGGCTCTACAATAACTGCTGACTCCTACCTGGGAGTTTTGAGGCGATTGAGGGAAGCGATCAGGCAGAAACGGCCGGAGCTGTAGAGGAGCAAGTCGTTGATCCTCCACCACGATAACGCGCCGGCGCACACAGCCCTCAAAATCTCGAAGTTCCTGCAGGACCACTCAACCTCTGTGTTCCCCCAACAGTCCCGATTTGGCCCCCCTGCGACTTCTTCCTTTTTGGAAAGCTAAAAAAAAGTTAATGGGTCGGAAATTTCAGAGCATAGAAGAGATCAAAGTGGAATCGAAGAAGGCCATGAAGGCGATCCCGAAAACAGACTACCAGAGGTGTTTTGCCGACTGGAAAAAAGGTGGCTGAAGTGCATCGCAGCCAACGGGGACTACTTTGAAGGATGCAAATTGAATTTGGTAGAATAATAAAGTTTTTTTTTAACTTATAAGCAAAGTGTCGAAACCTTTTGATCAGAGTAGTACTATATTAAACTGGCGAAACCGCTGGGAAGGTTCACCACTGATGAGCCCTCCCATTAAATTCTCCAATGCAGTGAAGGCAGTATAAATTGTTTATTTTAAAAAGAATCATACGCGTCTATAATAGTTTCGAATTTTCATAACAGATGGCGCGCTAATGCATCATAAAAATATATTTGTTTATAAAATAAAAATTAATACGAAAGGCGCTCTAAATTACAAGTATTACTTGTATATCGTAATCTAAGCAATATAAATGGAATATTTCAATAAAAATTAATTCGTAATTTTAAAATCGCCTGTACCGTATATCAAAAAAGCGATCTGAATTTTTAAAATGCAGACGATTATCTCGACAGAAATTCCTCATCTCGCAGACGACAAAAAAGAACGGAAAAGTGGAAGTGGGGGATAGCTAATGTAACCGGAATTAGGAGGGTGTAGGACAATCTACAGAGCTAGCCAATTACAACAAAGCAAGCGTGGACCAATAAAAATACAACAAAATAATTGCCGCTTTAGTAGTCAAATCATACCCTGTGTAATTTGGTATTTAAATAGATGCTGTTGCATAAAATTGCCTCCCAATAATTGAGACATTTACAAAAATTCCGCAGAGCTTAGAAGAACAACAAAAAATCATTAAAGATTGGCGTTAAAAATGAAGAAATATGGCATTCCTGGAGAAACGATGTCAATATCTGATAGCTGCCAGATGGCATAAACAAAATGGCTCCTCCTTTATTACTAAATAAAAATCCTTCTCTTTAATTAAGGCCATTAGATAAGGCTTAAGTAAATTCTTCTGTAGATTATTTACGTGGCGCCATTTTGTTTTTTTCCGTTCTTTCTAAATGATTAATTTTGTGTTAGGACATATAGTATTTTGGTTATATATTGTACCGAGAAATAGATAAAGATATATTGAATATAATGAACAGATCCATTAATATTTAACTAATAAACGAAGACTATATTGTATAATATAACTTTTATATTCCAATATTTCGTACTAGAGGCAATCTGACTTCGAAATTTAGGGAGAAAGTGATAAAACACTACAGACCTCCTTTATTAATAAATATATGTAATATATCATATATAATATATCTAACAGAAATATTTATGTTGTTACTGAACTTATTGTTGGTGAGATTGTATTTATTTTAATAAATCTCTCTCTTATATCTATATATTCAATTTATAATACAATATAATGCGGCTTGATGATTGTAGAAATACGTTTGACAATTATACCGCAAATGTTATTAATAGAGAATAATTTGGTTGTGAAAGTGATTATTGGTTATCTCTATATTTTCTATAAATGGACGACTATTAACTTTATGTTATAATATCAAATTCTTTATTTCTTTATTGAAAAAAAATATATATATATAATTCAAAAGGAAAAACAGGGTAACGTGTTAAGATTCTTTAATGGAACAGGACGAGCTTTCAGGCAGCAACTGCCCTTCTTCAGGTCTTATACAAGTGTAGACAGAGAAGTGCCATATTCATAAGCAAAAATATTTACATATATACGCGCAAGGAAATAAGGAATTTTACATACTGAAGATTGGGAAGGGGATTTGAATAGTTACAAATAAAACGAACTCTGTGTGAGAAATAGAGGCAAAAAAAACTGAGATAAAAATTAAATATAGAGGCAAAACATGGAGATAAAAATTGAAACAAAAATAAAAATAAAACCCAGAAACATATCAGCGAGTGAGGCCGTAAAGTATTGTATATTGCGGTGGGAGATCAATCTTCCGGTTAAAACTGGGAGTACAGTACAGTTGGTACTTGTTTCCAATATCTCTGTATACAGAAATCGTATCATCTAAATTGAAGGAATGGTCAAAATCTGCGATGTGTTGAAAAATGAGAGACTTTCTATCTTTGGAACGTATAGTACGATTATGTTCGCGGATTCTAGTGATATTGGAAACAAGTACCAACGCTTGGTTCTGGAGGCACGGGTATCGAACTGTACTCCCAGTTTTAACCGGAAGATTGATCTCCCACCGCAATATACAATACTTTACGGCCTCACTCGCTGATATGTTTCTGGGTTTTATTTTTATTTTTGTTTCAATTTTTATCTCCATGTTTTGCCTCTATATTTAATTTTTATCTCCGTTTTTTTTGTCTCTATTTCTCACACAGAGTTCGTTTTATTTGTAACTATGCAAATCTCCTTCCCAATCTTCAGTATGTAAAATTCCTTATTTCCTTGTGCGTATATATGTAAATATTTTTGCTTATAAATATGGCACTTCTCTGGCTACACTTGTATAAGACCTGAAGAAGGGCAGTTGCTGCCTGAAAGCTCGTCCTGTTCCATTAAAGAATCTTACCACGTTACCCTGTTTTTCCTTTTGAATCTTACAACGTGGCTATATGATGTCATATATATAATTGCAATGTGTGTAGCTTTATTTATTTATTTCAATTCAAAGCGTTATGTCCCCCTATAGATACTTGCGCTGTCATACATGTATACCTTTACATTTTCTATACATATATATACAATCATTTTAGGCAGTGAATAGAATAGTCATATGATATTAACAATGAGAAAAAGAGAAAAAAAACGAGAAAAAAGAACTGTGTACAAAAGAAAGAAGTATCTGGCAATATGTACAATCAGCATAAATATTTTCTACATTTGAACTGCTATTCTCTTTATGATCTTGTTTGTTCCAAAATTACTTTATTAGGTACGGCTCACAAAGAGCAACCTAGTTTATGATATTTACAACAATAAATAATATGTAAAGGTTATTCACATATCAAAACAAAGGGTCCAACAGCGGGATTCGATCCCGGTTCATGGCTGTCGGGAATCGAGGGTTCTACCCACTTGTCCACCGACTCTTTCATTTTATGTTATAAAGGCAAATTCGTTATTTCTTTATTGAAAATATCGCAGTGTAGCTTTGTACGAAATATTAATTGGTCAATTTTCATTGAATGTAATTTAGAAAATATAATGTTCTATATTTAATAGAGAATATAAAAATATATTTGATATTAAAAAATAAAATGAAGGGTGTTGAGTTTTTGTCAGGGAAATACAATAGCATAATGAAACTTTGCATTCCGGTCTACATTTCCCAATAAATGTACCAAGGTTGTGAATTCATATTTAGAATCACAAAAGCATTATGAAATTATGCACCCCTGAAAACATTTCTCTGAATATGTGCCATGGTTGTGGAGTTCTTGGCATAAAAACATAATACCATTATGAGACTGTGCACCCCTGAATATATTTCTCTACAAATTTGCCATGGTTGTGGAGTTCTTGGCATAAGAAACACAATACCATTATGAGACTGTGCACCCCTGAATATATTTCTCTACAAATGTGCCATGGTTGTGAGAGAGTTCTTGGCATGGAAACACAATACCATTATGAGACTGTGCACCCCTGAATATATTTCTCTACAAATGTGCCATGGTTGTGAGAGAGAGTTCTTGGCATGGAAACACAATACCATTATGAGAATGTGCATCCCTGAATATATTTCTCTACAAATTTGCCATGGTTGTGAAGTTCCTGACATGGAAAAACAATACCATTATGAGACTGTGCACCCCTGAATATATTTCTCTACAAATGTGCCATGGTTGTGAAGTTCCTGGCATGGAAACACAATACCATTATGAGACTGTGCACCCCTGAATACATTTCTCTACAAATGTGCCATGGTTGTGGAGTTCTTGGCATGGAAAAACAATACCATTATGAGACTGTGCACCTCTGAATATATTTCTCTACAAATGTGCCATGGTTGTGAAGAGTTCCTGACATGGAAAACAATACCATTATTAGACTGTGCACCCCTGAATACATTTCTCGACAAATGTGCCATGGTTGTGGAGTTCTTGGCATGGAAACACAATACCATTATGAGACTGTGCACCCCTGAATACATTTATTTAAAAATGTGCTAAAGTTTTGGAGTTCTTTGCATAGACATACGATATTATAATGGAATCGTGCACCAAATGTGCAATGGTTGCTGAGTTCTTGGAATAAAACACAATTCCATTATGAGACTGTGCACCCCTGAATACATTTCTTTATAAATGTGCTAAGGGTTTGGAGTTCTTTGCATAGATATACGATATCATAATGGAATCGTGCACCTAATGAGCAATAGGTGCTGAGTTCTTGGAATAAAACACAATACCATAATTAAACCGTGCATACCAGTCTACAAATCTCTAAATATATGCCAAAGGTTTTGCGTTATTGACATAGAAACAAAAAAAGTCGGTGGATGAGAGGGCAACACGCTCGATTCCCGACAGTCATGAACCGGGATTGAATCCTGCGTTAAAAATTGTTTAATATGTGTGAATAACCATCACATATTATTCATTGTTCAATTATCATGAACTAGGCTGCTCTTGCTGAGCGGTACCTATTAATGTGATTTGAACCAGGTGAACATAGAAACACAACACAGTGTGCCTCCCGTCGTTGTTTATAAATTGAACAAGGCTATGAGTTATTGGCATAGAAACATAACAGCATTATGAAACTAGGCATCCCTTAATACATTTCTTCACAAAGGGTTGTGGATTTTTGACATAATAAAACAATAGCATAATAAAACTGTGCACTCCGTCTACCTTTCTCTACGAATAAGCCAGAGTTGTAAATTCCCGCTTAAGTACCACAAGAGAGCAATGGAACAATGTACTACTGAATATCTTACCCTGCAAATAAAAAAAGGTTATAGGAGTTCAGAAGAATTAAACCAGTAACAAAAATGAATATCTACCATTATAGAGCCTCCTATATAGGCCAATGTCTTTAAATTTATGCCAAAACACAACAGTAGCAAAATAAGAAAATTTGGCAGAAGTAGATTAAAAAAAGATTCTTTATTGTAAAAAAATAACTTTTAAAAATGAGTCAATGTTGTAAGGCTAATGAAGAAACAAGAAAGAACATTACTACCTTTCCCAACACAAGCCGAATTGATATCTTCTTCATAAAGGTATTTATACGTAACACTTTCTTTATAAATTTGCCAGCGCTTTTATGGAACGTCTATGCAAGTTTATTTTTTTAAATAGAAGAGAGAGGGCTGAATTTATCAGCAAAATGAAATCTGAAAAAAAAGTTCTATTCAGAAGAAAGAAATTAAACCCAATCCAATTATGGAGAAAGAAAGATACAAAAAATTAAATTATTTTACAAGGAAGAATTAATTGTAAAACGTACCCTTCGAGTAAGCCTTCCTTCTAAAAAGTTCTACAATTAGAGCCTGTTTGTGTGTGGACTTCTTTTACATTTTCCTCCAAATTAATCATCAACTTCTATTCCAGAATGTCTCCGTTTCTAGCCAATCGATGCACCTGATTAAAAAACTCATTAGTACAGCTTTCAAAAAATCTGAAGTAATTAATCAACTTGTACTAAGATCAGTTGGAAGAGAATTTCGAGATATTGTGTTGAATTTTTTTCTGCGAGGAAAAAGTCGGTGAGAACTAGCGACTTTACTCCGCTGGTGGGTTGGTGGAAGGATAGCCTAAACCATTGGTTTTCGTCCGCTACGACCCGGGTTCGACTCCCACATTGGGCACTTTTTTATGATAAAAAAAGATGCTCCAATGGCCCCCGATTCTTTCAAAGGTCCAACCCAACCAGCGAGTGCAAGTAACAAAACGGGGTCTCTGGAACATTTGTAAGTGTAAAAGTCGAACTGCTTTTCACATGTGTAGACATGTGGTGCACTTACAGTGAAAGCAGTCGCCCACCATGATGAACATGACTTGTACCATGTGTACTAGGGATAGGCAAAAAAAAATCGCCTCCATTTGGGAATCTGCGAGAACTTACAGCGAATAAGCATTTTGATATCCATCCATACGACCCACCGAGATATCTTTGTATTCAATTTATTCAGCTATCAAAAGATAAGAAAATGATCGTCCAATTACCCTGTCCAGCACTAGTCTGTGCTGATCAAATAATAATGCCCTATTTGCACACTGCCTTCCTATCTAGTTTATATTTAATTCATTCTTTCTCTTCAAGGTGATATTTTCAAATAAGAGCTGAGAACTATATGTGTTCTTTCCTTTTTGTGAAAAGTATATTTCAAGATTTGTTTATATTAACTCTTTTTAAATGATAGCTTCAAAATTCACAAAGGTATATCATTTTGATTAGTGTAAATTAAAATAATGTGAAGAGTAAATGATGCAAAATGTCTAAAGAAACAAATGTGGCGCTGAATCGCGTGTATGAAGTTCATATAAATGTTTAAAAGATGGCACAATTCGGAATTGTAAACTTTGGTATTCAAGATGAAATGCTATAATCAATTTAACTTCAGTTCGGATAATATCGATACACATGTAATATTTAATCGATTTAATTATTAAAATAGTTTCGAGATCTAGCCTCAGCTTTTGACGTTTATATCAATATTGTAGCAGACTATATACTAGTCTATGAAAATATTTTCACTTTCGATATTTTTATTTTAATACACTGTAAAAATGTATCATGACCGCTCTGCTATTATATTAGTTTTAATTTAGTTTTTGCCTTAAATAAATTGATGTGTATTTCTGAAGTTTGTCTTTCCTGATTTTCTAGGTTACATTTGATGTAGATGCTGGGTAGATTAGGGAAGACAAACTGAAGATCGCCGAGAAGACCTTGAGGCCCTGGGTGCTGCGATATACTTTTTCCAAGACTGGCTCCAGGATTCCACCGCCGCGTCAAAGTCAAGGCTTTCCTACAAGAAGACAATGTCCCTATAGACGATACGACGTCGAAGCCGCTCTTCACGCCGCAAGAGAAAAGATGCAAAGCTACTAGATATAAAGTTTCGAGAATATGGTAATACTTGACAGAAACAAGTCAGATCCATGTCAGAAGCAACAAGATTTTCAAGCTGTGGGTCACAGATCCCATAGGGAAGGAGCTATGTAGCATATTATATATTATTCTATGAAAATATTTTCAATTTCGCTATTTTTATTTTGATACACTGTGAAATTTTCTCATGGCCTCTTTGCTATTTTATTAGTTTTAATTTGGTTTTTGTCTTGAATAATTTGCCGTTTTTTTCTGAAGTTTGTCTTTCTTAATCTTCTACGTGAGAATATGCATAATTTTAATTTAGAAATCTATAAATATATGACTGTAGACAGAGATAGTAAATTTGCCTTAGATATTAATTGAAATTCACTATTTAATATATTGTCTCTGAATAATTATTATAAATATTCTGTTGTTAAGGAATGGAAGTCTTGAGGCATCAGTGGTGAACCGTCTGATGAACTAAGCCCTCTCAATATATTTTCATCGCAGAGTAAGGACAGTATAAGTTTGTTTTATATTTAGAAAGAAACATCCATGCATTAATGCTTCTATTCCTTAAGTATAGATGGCGCGTAATCGCCTTATAATTAACTCTTGTTAGTTTATCAACTAAATAAGTTTGGCTTATCGTTCTTATAAATTATCCCTTGTACAATATAATCATGTTTTAAATTCTAAATTTTGTTAACAAATTATTTTCAGCTTAAACCTTTGGAATACTTCTATTCTGTAACGATATATTTACTTCTAAGAGAATTTCTTGTGTTTTATCACCCTACAATCTGGTACAAGCAAATAATTGAATTTCTATTTGTAAGCTCCGAGAAAAAGCCGACGATCAAGTAGCTACCTCCGATATAAGTAGAAAATTGATATTGAGCACTAAGCATGTTTAACCACAGATAAAGACCTGGCTCACCAATTTCCATCAACCGAAGCATCCCCTTATCTTCAATAGATAAAAATTCTATAAAATTGCCAAACTTATTGTTTGGGATGATTCCGTGTACCCCGTCTATGTTTTTTTTTTCTTTTTCCTAATAAACGTGGTACAGGCAATGATATTCATGGTGGGTAGAAGTAGACGACTGGTCTTACTGTTAGTGTCCCACATATCTACACATGTGAAAAGCAGTTAGACTTTGCACTTACAAATGTGCCAGAACGCCGTATATGTTAAGTTCTTTTGGAAATAACAGCCTCATGATAATGTGGAAAATACCTTGAAATTTGGTATAATATTTTAAAACACCATCTCTACAGGATGTATGGCCACCAGGAACATTTATCCAAAAAGCCAAAAACTAAATATTATAATTCATATTAAAATATTCGGAAAAATCCTCGGAACCACACATCCAAAATATCCTTAACCTCTGTCGATAAGTCCATCTTCCCATAAAGGAAAAATTAGATCACCTTTTATAGGAATTCGATGAGAAAATTTGTTAAGCATTTCTCCTCGTAGAAGTTATTATAGTTGGCGAGTTTTGCACACAGTACCTAAAGCTTGAAGACATGAATAAAGAAAAATCAGTATATAGCAATTCAAAGGCCAAATCACGATGCTCTAATTACGGGAAAGAGCGATGAATAACCCGTAACACACTCAATCAGATAAATATTAAGGATGAGGTAAACAACGTTTTAAGGAAAGGGATAGAACTCCCACCGCCTTTAAACAGTTGGAAGAGAAGGTTTGTCATAAAAAGAAGACTAGCATCAATTCTTAAAATCAGAAAGTTCTAAAAATTGGGTATTAAATATGGCGCGAGGCGATGAAGGTTAAAAGTCAGTTTCAACCTCATAAATAGAAGCAGATCGATTCTTTACTACCAACAACATCACGAAATGCTTGCAATCGATCTATTGGAGCGTCAAAACATATGCGACTCAGAATATTCAGAAAAGGAAGAACGCGCTTTAATTGCCGCCTAGACACCTGATACCAATAACACCACAAGCTTATTATTTCAGAGAAAGGATTGAATATACTTAAGAGTTCCATTATCAATCGACAAAGATAAGGATATACACCAAATATTTACTCCAATATGCTATTATAGAGAACTTGGCGTCTGTAGAAGCTCAAAAGGTTGCGGATTTCCTTTTTAAAAAATTCTATACCGTTCTACGGAACTTATATATATATATGGTAATTTAAACCAACAACCCCATATTGTATATAACTTATAACAAGATTTTCATGTTATATAATAGAAACACACATGTAAATGATTATACGCATGATTGACATGTGTTATTACATCATCATATGTAATGTGCTTTGTACAAACTGAGGATGAATAAATAAAACTCTGTAATAGATTAAGAGTTGAGCTAAAGCAGAGATAGAGCATATAGTATTCCCAAAACAACAAAGTCTAAAGATGGGAACCACCACGGCGCCAGTGTACAGTTTCGCCAGACGACCCACGCTCTTCACATCTGTTGAAATGCAACACCCCCCTTTCTCAGAAAAGGTATATAAAGGCCCCCATCTTTAGCCAAAAATACAGTTAGTTTAGCATCAGCGCGAGCCCTTGTCGGTTGTACCCCAGGTCCATCTTATCCATTAAGTAGACCAGTAAGAAATCTTCTATCTCTCCATCTTTCGCTCCTAGCTCAACTTTTATCTGTTCACGGAACTTTCTTAGTGCAAATGTGTCTTCGTTTTTTTGTATGAACATTCCCAAGCTTTCCACTCTGCCTCGACCACGACTGCCTGTACTTTGTGAAAACTGTAAAAGGTCTTCCAAGGTGCAGAGAGGTACTGAAAAACTCCACATCCTGACTGTTCCTCTCGGTCAACACAGTATAGCGAGAGTTGACAGGGACTCACACCATAGTTTATAAGTCGACTGGATACCTCATCGCATTTTTAGTCGACAAGATTCTACAAGAGTCAACAGTAACTCAACTCATTACAGCTAGCCGACAGGATGACCAAAACGAAGGATGACACAACGAAGAAGGTAATAAGCCTGTCCAGATAGAAGCGAGAAAGAGCAAAGATGGAGGAACAAACCGGCCATTCCAACGAAAAGACCAAGCAATCTCTTCCCCAAAAATAATTATTTACGGAAGAAACGCCGCTCCAAGGGACTTCCGCAGACCCGCCTAACAGATCGCCAACGCCGGGAGCAAGCTGACCACCCCCCAACGACACAGTCGAAATCCCCGCAAGTCATGGAAATCGAGGAGCAGAATTACCCAAACCCTGTGACAAATTCTCCACCTTCGACCTGACATCGTCGAGACAATGATCAAAGCGACGAGCTGCAAATCAACTTCACAGAAGCTACAAGCTTCTACAAGTCCAACATGGAGCGACTTCCACGTCAGCGGAAAAACAACCAAAGACCAAGTCTCCCGACTGAACTATCTTCAAAACTGTAAGTTTTAAAATCTTACATAACTTTATCCTCAAGTTCAAAACTTGATTCCCCATAAAATTTGTATTTATATTTTCACTTCAAGCATTTTAAAATCAATTTTTACCTTTTTTATATCATTTTTTATTCAATCTTTAAAACTTTCTCGCTCTCATTTATCAAATTTACTTTAATTTTTAATCAGATTATGAATTTCAAGTTATTACTTTCAATTTTACTTTAAAAAAATATTTCGCCCATCACGCATTTTTACCAATTTACTAATCTTACATGCCTTTCTTAAATTCACCTAAAATGGCTTTATCAAAATCTACAATTAAAAAAAAATAATTATTATATTTTTTAAAATCTTCATTCATCATAATTCTGAACTTATTTTTGTTTTTCTTATTAGTTATCTTTATACCAAAACACCCATTTCTTAATCAAATACTTTAAAAATTTCAAAAATAATTGTCATATTCACCATTCTAAGTAAACGCCTCAATTCAAAATATTCTTGTCACTATCAGGACATTGCCTTTTAAAGGAGATATTCAACGCCTCATATCAAAATCAAATTTTTAAATATAAATTAACATAGGTGAAACGCATTTTTTAAATTGCCAAAATCGAAAGATACAACATCTTCAAAATCCCAAATAGAAAAATAACTGTCCTTCCCCAAAACTAGTTAATATTCGAGGATAGCTACACTCCCTCAACCTTTCCTTTTACAACCATATTTAATCATCAACAAATCTCTCTCAACAAACGTTACAACACTTTCACATCACTTTCTTCAATTGGCAACCATTATTAACGCGCGACTCATAACGAATTCAATTTCGAGCCACACAAGCTCCATAACGTCGCCACTAAACATAAACGCACACTAAACATTTTCGCATTAAACGTGCCACATTCAATAACAATCTAAAAATTCTCGATATGTGTTCGTAGAAACACCACCCATGACTAGTAAATTTGTTATTCATGGTGAAACAGGTTAGATTTTGTACCAAACAACGACTTCACATGACAACTTTTTATTCACATTTTTCACTTCGTGTCACAGTGCCACACCACAAAACTTTTTCACTTTTCAGGCCAAAGACGCCTTCATGCCTGTGACACTTCTCACCCCAAAGCGTGTCCACGTCGAAAGTCGCACTTTCACTCATATCTAAACCTGACATCACTGAATAACATTTTTACTGAGTCCGCAACAACTTCGAAACACAACAACTACGAACACCGTGAAAACCATATCTTTCAATTATAACAGAAATATTCCAAACTCAACAAAAGAAGAGAGAAAAAAATCAGCTTCAAGTAAATGGCAAAAATAACAAACATCCCCCATGATTGACCACCCCCGGCAATTCCCGTGAAAAACAGGAGGAGTGACCCCCAGTAAGAGGATCCCCGAATCTATTTCAGTTACATATCTCCCATTCGACGTCCTCCATCCCTCACAATGCTATCAATTTGACCGCCATGATCATGATCGCCATTTTTTTAAACAAATGTTTTAAACCAACTATTTAGATTTCTTCGAGAATCTCACAAATTTCACCAACGCCTTAATCACATTACACACACACACACACAACATACATAAATTACATTTTAATTGATATCACCAATTAAAACAATTTGGTTAAGTCTTAAATAGACTTTATGACGCAAAAGAGAAATCATTCTCTACATATCACCATTTTGGCCAAATAAAAATATCATTTCACGTATTCCCAGTTTCAGAGATTCATAAAAACACCGATGTTTACCAATGGGAGATATGATCTAGTTACACACCACAGTTGTAACTTTTCTTCAAAAAGAGACAATTTTTGTTCAATTTTCCACTACCCATCATTTATTCAATCATTAATAACCTTTAATTACATTCAATTTTTTGCATAAAATCTTTACATTCTAATTATTTATATTTTTACTTTTCAATTATATAATCAATTTTTATTCCAACATTATTTTTAAGAAAAAAAAAACTTTAATCAAATTTACTTTTATTTTTTATGATATTATTTTAGTATTGCAAAACATTTATTTAATTGTTTCAAAAATCATTTTTATTTTCTTAATTATTATATCTTTTATATATTACATGCTTGATTTTGTCCACACACACTTTTTTTACCCGCAACATATTTCTATCTTTTTATTCACTGACGCGACCATAGGTACTTTTGGGCCAACCGAGCGCTGGCAACACTGCACCCGCTGCCCCCCGCGCATGCGCGAGCAAAAAAGAATACCCGCATCTCCGGTAAACAAAGCTGTCTCGACGCCAACGTTTGGTTTTGACAGGCCTGAAAAAGAACTATCTCTCATAAATTTTAATAATTGGTTTTGAATAATATTTGTATTAATATTAATTTGTGTGATTTTAAGTAAATATTTCTTTCAATAAGTATTAAATTACTCATCACTGTTTTCTACTTTAGGCCTCGCCATCCAGCGTTGTGACTCAATTCTTCTGATCACTGCAACAAAGATATTGATTTATCAATTTATAATTTTCAAGTCAGTTTCCAGCATTACCGTAAAGCTAGGAGCTTTTAGTTCAGGTTAAGCCATCGGGACCTTGTATTGTCTTTTTTTTAAATTTAAGACAAGACAACATTTTGGCGCAGCCGACAGGATACAGATTGAAGAATTACTGATTACACAAAGGTGCAACTGTGAACCAGTGATTACTTCTCAGGGTGGCTGACCAACCAGTTAGTAGTGCTGAACTGAAAAGGCTTAGGACGCCAGTGCGTGCAAGGTTGTTCACCAAGGCGTTCAATGAGCTCGAAACAGAGATCAAGAAGAAGGAAGTCAAGAAAGCAGATGTAGAGAAAATCCTCCGCCGACTCCAGACCCACCATGAAAAGCTTTCAATATTGAACATGAGGATGGAAGAAGCTCTGCTAGGAGAATCAGCGTCTGAAGACATTTTCACTGCCGAGTACGAATCCGTTTGTGAGTACGAAGATAATTTCAGTAACATTATGACTGATTACGAGGCTCTTGCGGAAAAGGATGACGTTAGTACAATCAGCGGCACAGCAGCAATGAACTATCGACTACCGAAGCTGGAGTTCAAGAAGTTTGGGGGATAACCAAGAGAATGGATTACATTCTGGAGTCAGTTCAGCACGATTGACCGGGATCCACAGATGCCTCCAGAAACTAAGTTTCAGTATCTCTTCCAAGCCACCGCCGAGAACTCCGAGGCAAGAGAAGCAGTCGAAAGTTTTCCACCGAGTGCCGACAACTACCCTAAAGTCATCGAGTATATCAAATCACGTTTTGGAGAGGATTAAATGCTTGTTGAGATTTATGTACGTGACCTGCTTCAGAATGTGAGAGCCGAAGGTAAGATGTCTGTAGTGAAGCTTTACGATAGACTGGAGACACAACTGCGAGCATTAGAAACATTGGGCGTCGCTCGTGACAAGTTTGCGGCTATGCTGTACCCACTCGTCGAATCAGCGCTACCAGAGGACACCCTTAGAGTATGGGAACGAAGTCAATATACGGTGAGCGGAAGAGGAGTACAGGATAGGTTGACACAACTCATGACGTTTTTGAAGACAGAAGTGAAGGGCGAAGGAGATGCGAGGGATGATCGATCAAACAGGAAATCTCTTTCTAAGAAGAATACTGGAAGTAAAATGCCGACGGCTACTGACCTCGCCAACACCACTCAGATGCGAAACAACTGCATCTTTTGTGGGAATGGTCACCCGAGTCAAGAATGCTACAGTGGACAGCGGATGCATCTACCAGAGAAGAAAGATAAGGCTAAAGGGAAGAATGTTTGTTTTTGGTGCCTGCTTCCTGGCCACGCATTCAAGAAATGCCGAATTAGGCCACGTTGCCCTGTCTGCGGAGGGAAGCATTACCCCATTATGTGTCCTACTTTTGAAGCCCAGAATACTTCTCATCTCCAAAAAGCGGAACTAAAGGTTTCAAGGGAAAGTCCTGCAACAAAGCAAGAGACCGCCAATAAATTCACGTCAACAACTTTAATCAAACGCTACCGTGGGAGGAGTCTATCTACCTACTCTGATAGTCAAGATAAGCGGACCAAAGGGGAAGCATAATGTTCGAGTGTTGCTTGACTGTGGATCCAGCGGTCCTATATTTCAAAGAGAATGGTGGACGCACTGGGCCTAAAGAGAGTGCAGCAAGTTACACTTACCCACAATATGTTTGGAGGCGGAGAAATTCGTCAAAAGAAGCACAATGTGTACAAAGTAAATGTTTCCAGCCTCAACAACGAATACATGGATGATCTCAAATTCTTGAATCAGGAAGTAATTTGCGGACACATCAGTCAAGTACAGGATCATACTATACTCAATGAGTTAAAAGCTCGAGGGATCAACTTGACTGACATATGCCAAGGTGAAGAGATATCAATCCACATGTTGATTGGTTCAGATTTGCTTAGCAGCATTCTGACAGGCAGAATGCAAATACACTTGGTTCTTTTTTTATGCGGTAGATGCGTTCCAGGGAATCCGCATAAAAAAATCGCACAAAAAAAGACATACATTTATATGTAAAATGATGGATACGTTCCATTTATTAAAAAAATCGCATAAAACCTAAATAATGTTTTAAAATGCACCAGCAATCGCATAAAAAAAGATTTATAAATAATAAGATTTAATTTTTTTCTCATCATATTTTAATAAATGGCACATATGTGTTTTAATAACAAAACAAAACTTAATATGTAAAAAAAAAAACATAAACAAAACTTTATTTAAAATCATATTAAGAATGTTTTCATCATTATTCGCTGTCTGATAATGTGCGAACCCGTTTGTGGATTGGTGCAAGATCACTTTCATCACTTGAAGATAAAATTACGTCATCAGATCTACATGGTAATGCTTCTTTAGGAACTCCAGTGATTTTTTTTTCTTTGACAAGGTAGTCAGTAATCAAACGCTGTGATGGCTTGACTAGTTCTTTGTAGAGTTCTCTGTAGCCAGACATACAAAATTTCAGATCACGTTGGAATTTTAAGGCGCGTTCTACATCATTATCATTTGAATAAAAAAAAATTCCAATTTACCGGAAAGTTGAAGGCCTTCCCGAAGTAATTTTTCGTCCAGTGGAGTAACATCTTCCAGTTCGCTATCTACTGTTTCGAAATCTTTAGTAGTATCTACCATACTTTCCAAAATATCATTATCATTTAGGGCTTCGTCCACAAGCAATTCTTCTATATCATGCTCGCCAAAATCATCAAAACCTTCCCCACCTATTTCCTTAGCAATTGAAATAATATCTGATGTTACTATTGTTGTTCTATTTGATTCATTTCTCTTTGATACGCATTCAGGCCAAGCAGCTTTCCAACATGCATTTAAAGTTTGTGATTTTATCTCGGCAATTGCTAACGCAACATGATCTACACAGTTCAAGATATTAAATTGTTTCCAAACTTCAGTAACTGTTATTGTATCGGATTCCAGTTTATCGAAAATGAATTGGAAAGTGAATTTTACATAATATTTTTTAAATGTTGAAATAATTCCCTGATCTAATGGTTGAATTAGGCTCGTTGTGTTTGGAGGGAAAAAAAACTACCTTTATATTTGGATGACCTGGTGCATTGTCAAGAATTAATAAGATCTTAAATTCGAGACCCATCTCTTTCATATAATTTTCTACTTCGGGTACGAAGCATTTATTGAACCATTCAGTGAAAATAGCCGTTGTTACCCAGGCCTTCTTGTTTGCCATCCAATGTACGGGCAGTGTATTTAAGTCTTTTCCTTTTAATGCACGTGGTTTTAAAGATCGATTTACAAGCAGCGGTTTTAACATTCGATCGCCAGATGCATTGCTGCACAGCAATAAAGTAACTCGATCTTTAGCAGCTTTAAAACCACTGGCATTTTTTTCGGACTTTGCAATGTAAGTACGGGTTGGCATTTTTTTCCAAAACAATCCTGTTTCATCAGCATTGAAGATTTGATGGGCACAATATCCTCCATCTTTAATAATTTTAGCCAACTTTTCAGGATATTTTCTAGCAGCTTCTTCATCTGCAGAAGCCACCTCACCTTTTATTTTTAGATTATGAAAAGAATGTATTTGTATAAAACCAGTTAACCACCCTGTGCTGGCAGAGAATTGTGGATTACTTTCACGTGAAGATGTAGATGGCTCTGATACTTTTAACTCCTTGTAAAATTTAAGGGCTTTCATCTTGATTAAATGTCCATCTAACGGAATTCTTTTTTTGAGTTAAATCTCCAATCCAAATTACGAGAGCCTTTTCTGTTTTTTCTATTAAAGTGCCTCTTGAATATGATGAAATTTTAGAACTCAAATTTGTACCAGATCTGACTGATCTTCTTATTGCCGCTTCATTTTTTTTATTGCTCTTATAGTAGATTCGCCTAAATTATAACGTTTACCTATTGCTGTTGATCTTTCTCCTTTCGACAAGCAATCGAGAATTATAATTTTGGTTTCTAGCGAAATTGCACTTCTTTTTTGTTTTTTATTATTGTCACACATTTTCTTTAAGAGGACTAAAAATTATAGAAAAAACTTAATGTACAATTACGCACTAAAATTATTCAAAAAAACTTACAATTCACTTGAGTAAATTTATCTTCCGGTTTTCGGTAGTAACCTTCTTTCACAAAGTTTTATTTTCTAATGCTTTCCAATATGCAGGCTTTTTTAATTAGTTTCATACAAAAACAAAATGCAGCATAAAAACACGCAATTTTAACGAGGTATTTTTGTTTTTGTCTCTTTTGTTTTTAAGAACAAATCAAGAGAAAACATGTCAATAAAAGAAAAAAGAAATTTGTAACGGCAGCTGGCACGCCGGCGGGTTTTCAGTTTTGATTTCGGTTTTGCACGAGTTGTGTAAGACACCGGCAGGCGCGGAATAAAAGACATTGGAACTTCCCCTCTACTGTTTGTTGGATAACTTAACATACAACCAGGACGTTACAAAATTTTTTCTTTGTATTGATTGCGTAATAGTAGAGTTGTAGTTGTTATTCTTATTCGTTTTCAGATAAAGTGAATCACCAAAAAAAAATTTTCGAAATTCTAATAATTTTTTTTCTTGCACCGCATAACTCCAAAACCGCATAAAAACCCGCATAAAAAGAGAACGAAGTGTATTGCAAAATGGAATTGTGGCAACAGAAACCAAGTTGGGGTGGACAGTAATGGGACCAGCAATAGGGAAAGACATGAAAGATTCATGCCTGATCGTGACTTCATTTCACGTTAACAGTTTCGACGTTCAGGATTTATGGAAATTAGATGTGCTTGGCATCATGGATGCAGCAGAAACAAAATCTAGGTAAGATTTAATCGAAGCCTCCAACACTCATTTCAAGGAGACTGTGAAACGAGACGAAAGCGGAAGGTACATCGTGTTACTACCATGGATAGCTGGACATCCACCAGTTCCGGTCAATCGCCGAACTACAGAAAATAGATTGCTGACTACAACAAGGAATGTCCAGGGCAAGATGCTGTATGAGAAGTATGATACTATTTTTGAGGAGTGGGAAAAAGAGAGATTCATCGAGGAAGTTGAGGATAAATGGGAGGAGTCCAGTTATCTTCCTCATCGCCCAGTGCTCAAGGAAAGTCACACCACTCCTATTCGTCCAGTATTCGACGCAAGTTGCAAGAAAAAGGGGCTCCCATCATTAAATCAATGTCTGGAAAAAGGAGACAACCTGATTGAGCTCATTCCTGATTTGCTCTTGCGGTTTAGACTTGGAAAGTATGGCATCATTGCAGACATGCGAAAAGCTTTTCTCCAGATTCAGGTTCGAGAAGAAGATCGTGAATTCCTTCGGTTCCTTTGGTGGAAAAAGGACCAGAAGACACTAAAAATGTACAGGCATTGCCGAGTAGTCTTTGGCCTTACCTCAAGTCCTTTTCTGCTAGCTGCAACCATTAAATATCATTTGAGCCTGCCGCAGTTTCAAGATAATAGGTGCGCAGAACTTCTTGCTCGAAGTTTTTACGTTGACAACTGCATTCTTAGTTTGTCATCTACACATGATGTCAAAAAATGTATCAAGGAATCCTCCGACACCATAATGCAAGCCAAATTTGAGTTACGAGACTGGATGTGGAATGAACCTGGAATCACAGAACAAGATCCAGCCTCTATTTTGGGTATGAAATGGCATCTTCAGACTGACACTATTGCCATTAATGCGCAGTCATTGAAAAATATAGATGAAGAAAAATCAATCACAAAGAGAAGTATCTTGTCAGCCTGCCATCGCATTTTTGATCCGATTCAATTTACCTGTCCAGCTACAATCAAGATTA
Source organism: Cordylochernes scorpioides (assembly GCA_030710605.1). Classification (NCBI taxonomy): domain Eukaryota; kingdom Metazoa; phylum Arthropoda; class Arachnida; order Pseudoscorpiones; family Chernetidae; genus Cordylochernes; species Cordylochernes scorpioides. Next base: position 52,012,622 of record CP092872.1, on the reverse strand, counting down.
AGAAGATGGTTCAAGATGCTTGGAAGGAGAATAAATCATGGGATGAACAGCTGAACGAAGACAGACGGGTCGAGTTCATAAAATGGAGGAAGCAAGCTTTAGAATTGGATCAGATCAAGATACCTCGATGGATCTTACCTATCAAAGGAAGAACAACATTGCACGTGTTTTGTGACGCTTCAGCTATAGCGTACGCAACGGTGATCTTCATGCGAATAGAGATTGCGTCAGTCATAGTAGTGCGATTCGTTGAAGCAAGAAATCGACTGGCAACTATTAAGAGGATCACGATTCCACGACTGGAACTATTAGCCTGTTTGATTGGAGCACGACTGTTGGTGCATGTTCTGGAAAATTTAGAAGAAAGTCCGGAGAAGATTCAATGTTGGACAGACTCCAGTCCTGCCCTATACTGGATACAACAACAATAGAATTGGGCTCAGTTCGTTTCCAACCGTGTCAAGGAGATCACAACACTTACGAAGAGTGAAGATTGGAACCATGTCGCAGGGGAACACAATCCAGCAGATCTCCCATCCCGTGGTGAATCCCCATCGAAATTCACAAAATCCGGATGGTGGGAGGGACCAAAATGGCTTCAGGAAAAGAAAGAAGACTGGCCAGTATGGAAGCCATTGAAGAAGAAAGGAGGAAGACTGTGGTGGCTGGATTTGTAGCCAAAAAGCCCGAAGATACACCATGGTATCTAAATCTATACGAGGGAAAACGTGAAGTGACTCTAACACAAATACTGAGAGTAATCGCGTGGATGCTACGTTTCAAGCCCTCTGAATACAAAGGAGATATCATCTCACAAGAGGAGCTAGACAGTGCTGAAAAGTCCCTAGTTAAGATAATACAGAGTGAATCGATCGGTGAGGAAGATACCAAGATGAAGCAGCTACACGCGTTCCAAGATAAAGAAGGATTATGGAGAGTGAAAACGAGGATAGTGAATCGAAATGACGATGAACTGTTCCGATTGCCAATTTTGATCCCAACGAATCATCCGGTCACAGAGCTAATTGTGAAATCAGTCCACGAGAAAATGTACCACTGTGGAGCCCAGACGCTGCGATCAGTACTAAGAGAGAAGTTCTGGATTCCAAAAGCTCGACAACTAGTTCGTCATGTAATTCATAAATGTCCTCGCTGTCGACGATTTGAAACCAAGCGAGTCGACGTACCAGAAGCATTGTTGCCTCAACATCGCGTACGAGATGTGTGGTTTTTGAGGTGACAGGAATTGACCTCGGAGGACCTTTATATCTGGAAGATGGACAGAAGGTTTGGTTCGTCATCTTCACCTGTGGCGTATACCGTGCGGTCCACCTCGAACTGGTGACTTCCTTATCGACGGAAGCATTGGTGGGAGCAGTAGAGAGGTTCGTAGCAAGACGAGGTTGCCCTGCAGTCATCTACTCAGATAATGGGACGAATCTAGTTGGACTCCGGAACGAGCTTTATCGAGTTAATTTTGGAGTGAAATGGAAGCTCAATCCTCCGGCAGCACCGTGGTGGGGAGGTTGGATCGAGAGAATTGTTGGACTCACCAAAAAGCTGCTTCGAAGATTGCTGGGAAAACGTGTTGTCAACTACGAAGAAATGGTGACGATCCTCGAAAACTGTGAACGAGTTATCAACGCGCGACCACTCACCTACAT